>CAKNXH010058818.1:27091-54245 GCA_932178445.1 Andricus quercusramuli
AGTCATATGAAGGGGAAATGGTGAAGGAATCAGATTAAACTCAACTTCAATGGTATAACTAAGAAGTGAATAACAAAGACCGACATTTTCTATAATTTTTTTTTCATTTTATTTTAAACCATTTTTTGTAGTTAATGTGTTGATAACAATTTTGACATTTTTTCGAAAAGTTCTAAGAAGAAAATAGTCACTTCCGTGAACACATAAGTTATTGTTTAGCATAAGATGAATACATATTATACACTCAAAAATGTCTACACAAATTCAAAATATCAAAAACTAATTGCTATGTATCTCTATTCTCTTATTATTTCGTAGAAACTAGAAAAGGGTGCCAACGACTGGGTGGTGCCAAGAACTGGTGATCTTACCCTACGCGCCCCAGAAATTCTTTTGAAAAAACTTTCAAAAATCGTGTTTTATCTTCCAATTGCATTATATGAGCAAATTGTACATTTGAAAAATTAAAAGTGCAAAAATTCTGAGAAAATCAAGATAAAAATAACACCTCTTATTTTTGAGAGGTATCCATGCTAAATTTTGAACGTTTTGATCAATCAAATTAGCCGAAGCTATTCAGAGCATTCGTATATTCGATTGAAAATTCATGTATTTTGTTGAAGATTTGTCTTTGATGGTAGGAAATTCAAACATTTGATGGAGAATTTATGTATTTTGTTTGGCAACTCGTCTCTTTCAGCAGAAAATTGAGATTCTCTGGTGACAATTTATCATTCAGGTTGAAAATTTAAATATTTGTTTAAAAATTAATGTATTTTTTTTCTAATTAGTCATTTCTGGTAGCGATTTTAGTATTATGGTCGATTGTGAAGGATATGCAAATTTTTTCAAAAGTAAGAGAAAAATAGGACGGGGAAAGCTTGCACTTGTGAATACAATTTGGCTCAAGGGTGAATTCACAGACAAGCAACTTGATAAACTAAAAATATTTCATGCAGAATTTTCTAATATTCTAGATTACATTTTAGTTTTTTTAAATTATCATCTTTACCACGCCCATTTTTTCCGAATATTCCAATATTTCCACGTCCTTTACGGTACAGCAAATGACCCGGAAGTACGTAGTTTCGAGCTGATTGTAAAAGAAAAATATAGTTATTAATTAATTAAAGTATTTAAAAAATTATCAACTTAGAACTACTAGGGATGGGGAGGATACGCTTGCGCACCTAAAAGAAAAATCTAGTTTAATATAACAGTATTCGATCAGTTAGGTCAATGTAAAATATGACTTATTGATCGGTTGAATCCACACGCTCTGAAATTGAAAAAACTTACCGAAAAGACTTCTATACAAATAAACTTGTAGTAAAAATGTTTTAAAAAATCGAAAAATTTGAAATTTTTCCTAAATTGCATATCATGCAAGAACGTAGACAATAGAACTATTTTTATGAGTCTAATTATTATAGTTTTTTGAAAATAAGAGTGCACCAATTTACCGTCCTCGCCCCTATTCTACACTTAATCGTAAGTCCACTGAGTAATTGTCTAAGAAATTAAAATTAAAATTTTTTCTCTGAATCACAATTTTTTTTAAATGGGGTTCCGTCCTGGAAATCCATTAAAGACCAAGGGCGGATACAGAAAGTTTTTCAGAGGGAGCGATTCTAAGTTTTTTTTCAAAGAAATTGGGCAGGGAGGGAGGCTATGATTTTTCTATGCCTTCTAGCAATTTTAATTTATCTCAGAAATTCATGATTTAAGGTTGAAAATTCCATTTCTTTAATGAAAGTTTAGCTACCTCATCAAAAGTTCATTTTTCTGGTTGAAGATTTATAATTTTAGTTGAAAATTCAACTGTTGGTTTGATGATTAACTTTTTGTTTGAAAGTTTACATTTTTGGGTTAGAAATTCAACTGTTCTTTACAAAACTCATCATTTTCGCTTGACAACTTAAAAACTTGTAGAAAATTCAAGTATTTGTTTGAAAGTTCAATTTTTGTTATTGAAAATTCAACAAGTTGGTAGAAAATTCAACTATTTGGTAGAAAAATTCAACTGTTTTATTGAATAATCGCTTTTCTTACTTGAAGATAATTGTTTTTCCATAAAAATTAATCTTTTCCATTTTTTCATTTTCTTAAGAATTTGTTTTCTTTTGGTAGAAAATCAAATTTTTGAGGTAAAAATGCGAACTGTTTGTTTGAAAATTAATCTGCTTTGGTTGAGAGTTCAACTATTTTTCTGAAAAATTTTCTTTTTTGTTTACACTATATTGTGTTTTATTCAAAATTAAAATCTGTTTTTTGTTGACATATCAACAATTATATTTTTTATTGAAAATTCATCTTTTTAGATTCACAGTTCCAATAATTTGTTAAAAGTTAAACTGCTCTCTTAAAAATTCCTTTTTTTGTTCAACGATTCAGAATTTGTTCTAGAAAATTTATCTCTTTGTTGAAAATTATACTGTTATGAGTTTTTTTAACTCAAAATTTAACTATTTCATTGAAAAAAAATTTTTTTTTTGAAGTTTCATATTTTCCAGTTGAAAAAAAAACTGTTTTGTATTAAAAGTTCGTCTTTTTGTCTTGGTTATTGAATAATTAGGTAGTTAACTTGACTAAGTCATAGAAAATTCAACTGTTTCGTAAAAAGATTGCTTTTTTAATTTAAAATTAATGTTTTTCAAGTGGAAATTCAGCTACTTCATTTTTGGTCAAAATGACTATTAGATTGGAAAGAATTAAATTAAAGAATTAAATTAGAAAGAATTGGTTAAGAATTCTCTTTTTTTTCGAAACTTCATATTTTCGGGCAAGAAATGCAACTCTTTTTGAATGAAAAAATCGTCCGCTCTTGTAGAAAATTATTTTTCTTATGTAAAACATTAATTTTTTTAAACGGAAATTAAACTTCTTAATTTTTGGTCCAAAATTGATGTTCAAAGTTTAGAAATTAAACTCTGGATTGAAAATGTACATAATTTGTTGAAAGTCCTTCTTTCCTGATAGAAAATTAATTATCTTGGTTGAAAATTCAACTATTTGGGTAAAAATGTATGTATTTTGTTAAAAACTTGTCTCTTTGGTAGAAAAATCTTCTTGGTTGAAAAAGGAACTATTTGGTGAAATATTTATTTCACGAGAATTCATGTTATTTAGTTAAAAATTTATCTTTTTGGTCGAAAATGTAATTTTTCGATCGAAAATTCAACTTCTTTTGACGGAAACTCGTAATTTTTGGCTTGAGAAGTCCATTATTAGGTTGAAAATTTATGTATCGTGTTGAGAATTGGTTTTCTACAGTAGAAAATTATCATTATTTTTTTTTATTCGTATTTTTCGACATGAAAATTCTACATACTTTAGATGATATTCTTTTTTATTTTATTTTGTATTTTGTATACAAAATAACATTTTTTTTTTTTTTTTAAATTCGGTGTCTTAAATCTCGGGGTTTTAATTAATTGATCTCAATAACAATATATAATAATAATATAATAAGCTCCATGAAGTTTAACACGTAGTTCTCATTAGAAAAAGAGACGTCTTTGTAAATTTTACCCAGATTCGGCATGCGAGTTTTTGGCGTCAATTATGATTTTTTTGCAGTTTTTTTAAAATTAAAATTGTTCCTGATACATAGAATACTACTTTACACTGATAAACAGATGTTTATATAAATTGTTGAAACAATTGTTTATTGTTTTCAGAAATTTTCGCTAAGAATAGAGTTAGAAAGTCGCGGTTTTTAAAAAAAATTTCCACTTCTTATCCAATTTTTTGATACAGTAACTAGATAGTTGCAGTTATCTTCACAAAATTTTAACTTTTCCTCCACTTTTCATTTGTAGTAAAGTAATAAGTAATTTAAGTTAACAATAATAATTGTTACATCAATTTATTATTATTTGTAATGATATTCTCTTTGCTAAATTGTACAAAGTTGAGAATTTTCTGAAATCTTCGAAATTTTGTCTATTTTTTACATAAAGTGGCTTAATGATTCATTAAATGTAACAAAAATAGTTGTTTGAAAAAATTATCATTGTTTGATAACTATCTTCTTTTAGACAAGTGCTAGAAAGTTGCGGTTTTTTCATGACATTTTCACCTTTACTTTGGTTCTTAAGTTAAAGACAAATCAGACAAATCAAATTTTGTATTCGAAATTATAATTTTTCGAGCCGGAAAAGGAAAAGTTCTGTCGCACCCCATCCCTTACCAGCTTCATGATTCCTTTACAAAAATTGTCAGAATTACGCTACTTGAAATTTTATGATCAAGAAGTCTTTTCTGTTTATGCGTCAACTTTGAATTATGTCGATGAAAAAAGTTTTTCTGTCTGAAACAGATATTTCAAATATTATAAATAGGCATAACTTTCTTAATCTTCAATAAAATATATCAATATTACAGGTCAATCGATTCGACTCGAATCAACACATCTTTTCTGTTTTCGCGTCAACTTTAAATTATGAGAATGAGAAAATTTTCACTGTAGCAATCAATTTTAAAAATATCTGAATTACCATAACTTTCCTACTCTTTAATAAAATGTATTAAAATTTCAGGTCAATCTATTCGCCTCAAACCAAGGAATCTTTCATATTCTTGCATCAACTTTGAATTGCACTAATGAAAAAAGTTTCACTATAAAAAAACCGATTTTGAAAATAATCCCTTGTCTCTCCCTTGTGTGAGAAGCTTTCTTGTTTAAATTATTTTTCTACATTGGGAAAGGCGCAAAAATAATTGACTTGAAAAAATACAATAGGTACTATTCAAAAAATAATTATCGTTGAGATTCACTTGTGATTTTTGTATAACTAAAAAATCAAAGGAAAACTAAAGATTTACAAATAAAGAAGTTTTTAGCATTACTCTAAAAAAAGATAGTTATAAACAATATTCAATTGTTTGAATGAGCATGTTTCTTAACTTGCATCAATTATTACCTCTTGAAGTAAAAAGTGGACACAATGTTTAAGAGTTCTGAAAAAACCGCAAGTTTTTGGCACTTATCTAACTCAAGATAGTTATAAAAAATAATAAGTTGTTCAGAAAGTTATGTTTGTTAACTTGCATTATTTATTACTTTACTGAGTAGAAGGTAGGCGAAAGGTTGAAAATTTCTAAAGAAACCGCAACTATCTAGCATTAATAAAAATTAAGATAGTTATGAACAATAATAATTTGTTTAAGCAATTATTCTTGCTAGAATTGATATTATCAAGTCACTCCAAACGAAAAATACACAAATAGTTGGAAATTTCAGAAAAAACGCAACTCTCTACCATTATTCAAATTAAATGTTGATGAAAATAATAATAAATTGATTGAACATTCAATATTGTTAACTCTAATTGTTGACCTTACTCTAGTTGAAAATTCAGCGAAATTAAAATTTGTTTTGAAAAATCTCCAATTTTCTAGCGATATTCTAAGAGAATATTGTCAAGAATAATGAATACTTCGAATACTTCCGAAAAGGTCACCCAAGAATATTGACTTGATAATTTGCCTAGGGGTTCCTTTCAGACCCCAGTTGAACGAACTTAAAGGATTCTTGGCGAAGATTGATATAAATTAAGTTATTAATAATTTTTACTTTTTTCTTAAATTAGTTTATTTCAACATTTCGAGAAATATTACTTTGAAAAAAATGTTGTTCACAAAAATGGAAGATTTCGTCAAAACACATATGTATTTCTTACACTCACACTTTTTTTCTGAAATTAATATTTTCCAAGAAAAATGACAAAAATGAATGTTCAGATTTTCTGTTGGAACCATTCCCTTTTCCAACAAAAATCTGAAAAGTCATTTTTGTCCTTTTTCTCGGAACAACTTTTGTGAATAACCTTCTTTCCTAAATCAATATTTTTCGAACATTGAGTATTATTCTAATTATGACTCTAAAGTAGCATTTTATGTATTACAAGCAATTTGCTCATAAAAAAAACACGAGAAAAATAAAAATTACCGCCAAAAACACGCAAAACACATTTTTTTACTTATGGGGCTGTTTTGGAACACTATAAAAGAGACTGATGTGGGCAAAATTCAAAAAGTAATATTTGATGCGTATTCTTTAGGTAATTGCGAAGAGAAATGTTAAGTTTCAACTCGATACACCTAATATTAACGATTCTTAATGAAATTCAGAAAAACGTATTTTTTTCATGGAAAATAAGTGCTAATCTTCATTTTTTTCAAAGAAAAAAAAATTCATTAAGTTTTTTGTGGATTCGAAAAAATTTCATGGCGATATGCGTGGGAATTCGATAACAGAAAGTTGGCCAGCGACCTTAAAAATCTTGCTAACCTGGAATTCTTCTCAAATTTTTTTTGAATCTTGAAAACTTGGAAATCTCTTTGAATTTTCGACGAGAACCTTGAATTAAATTTTTTTTTCTTCCGGAATAGTTATTTTATGGAAATGCGAAAAGTAATTTAAATCTTTCAGTCTATTACGAATGAAACATCTCGTTTAGAAGAAATCTTGCTACTGAAAAGTTTTTATTCATCAAGATATAATTTATTTTCCATTACAGAATAAATAAAGAGAATTCTAGGCATTTTTTGTAGACTTTACCAATTATTTCATAGATTGCAATGAACAAACTTTGATATTTTCAATAATAATATAAGTTTTCAATTTCGCTTCCACTAATATAGAATATTAATGTATACAGTTTTCTGTAAAATTCAATTTGAAAATTATTAGTTGAAAATTTCCAGGTTAATTCAATTTCAGAATTAGAATGAGCCATGGCCATATAAGGGACTTTTCAAGGGTTTTACCACTCGGTTTTTGAGTGATCACCAGATAACGAAACATTACTAAAGATTTCAAAGGTTTCAAAATTTTCCGAAGATTTCAAAATATTTAGAAGGATTTTGAGCATATTACAAAGATTTCAAAGATTTAAAAAACGCTTTAACATCAGATTTAAAATATTTTACAACAAATACTGTACTTTTACCCTTTTTCAAATCTTTGATATCATTTGAATATTTTGAAAGTTGTAAAAGCCTAAAGGAAGGGTACAGTTCATCAGATTTCAAAAATTTCAAGATATTTTGAAGATTTGAAACGATTTCAAAAGGTTTCGAAACATTTTAGAATATTTGAAAAGATTTCACTAAGATTTCCAATAATTCAATGATTTCTACGAATAAAAAAGATTTCACAAAGATTTCGAACGTTTTCAGAGATTTTAAAACTTTCAGAAGATTTCAAAGATTTTAAAGATTTCAGAATGGTAAACCAGATTTCTAAGATCTCAAAACATTTTACGCAGATTTAAAATATTTGTATGACTTCAAATAAATACAAAATATTTCAGAAATATTTCAGAAATATTTCTCAAATATTTCTAAAAATTTCATAACGATTTCAAAAGAATACAAGAATTCCAAAGATTTGAAAGAGGGTACAGTACACCAGATTTCAAAGATTTCACAATATTTCGAAAATTCAAGAAGATTTAAATAGATTCCAGAAAACTTTACAAAAATTTCATGATTTCACAAAGATTTTAAGTGCTTCAAGAGATTTCAACGAATTCACGAAGATTTCGAAAGATTTCAAGAATTTCAAAGACGCCTCATGTTCGCAAAAAATTAAAAATTAGTTTATTTATGATTCTGCTTTCTTGAAAAATTGTTGTCCAATAAAAAATAAAATGTTTCATTTTTTACATCAATAAGAAATAGTTGCTTCATTATTCGATGTAAAAAGGAAAAAACCTGGAAAAACTTGACTTCTTGACCTGGAGGACCTGGAAAAGACCTTAAATTTCGATCCTAAGAATCGCTGGACAGTCTGATAAAAGAAAAACGAGACGTTTTGTCTAAATTGTATTCTAGTTTTTAAATTATCGGTCTCACGTTTTAATCTCATACGGGCCAATGGATAAGAACCTCCATTCCAGTGTACTGCAATAAGATCTCCATTATTTTGATCGTATTCCATTTGAAAAGTATTTGGATCATGAGGTACCGATGTTGGTTGATTACCATGTGGTAACGGTGTCATTGATCTTGATACTGAAAGCACAAATAGATGGGTTTTTTATTAACGAATTTTCTTAACGAACTCTGAAACTTTTTTTATTTTTCTGAAGTAAAGAGACCCCTGGTGTCATCCATAAGAAGCAATCCATAAACTACGTTATCAATTTGAGGGTGAGAGGGAGTCACGCCAAAAAATAAGGTTGGATAAATTTGATCAAAGTTTGCGAATTTTGCAAAACATGACTCTACAATGGCAGGGTAAGGAGGGGCAGCGCCGACCAGTTAACAGTCAATGATTTTTTTAAAGTTAATAAGATGTAGAATTGATCCAATTTTTTTCATTTCGAGTCCTACATTATTGTATATCATATTTCTATAAGTATCAATTACAATAATAAAACCATAATTTAATAATTCAATTATTTCCAACAGGCTGTATTTCGTCGGCTTTGCCCCACACCCGAGGACAAAGCCAACAGCAGCTTTTTATGAAAATCAAAACATCCGAAGATGGCAAAACACGATGGTTCGCGTCTGTGGTATTTTATATACTGGAAAAATTACCTTAAAACATGTCCAGCAAAAAGAATAAGTTATTTTTAATAAAAATAGTGATAGCTGTGATATAACCTCTTATGTGTTGACATTGCTCTATAGACGGACTACGCGCAAAGGTTTCTACCATGCCAATACAAAACACCCGCTCTACCGACCGGATTTCAAATTATAATATTTAATAGTTTCTTGCATGTAGCCCAGAAGATAAGTGTCTGTTCTACATTACCAATCACTTATCGACAAAACTTAAGATACGTTCATAACCTGAGCACGTGTAAAAAATTATTTTCGTCGGGCTTGCCCCACTGGTAAGGCCTCAATTATTTACGATATTTAATATACTTTGGACCTGAATTACGTTCAATTATTATAATGGCATAATGTGATATTGTTTTATTTGTCAAAGTATCAAATTTCGATTATATAACTATTGCCATTAATGCTGAAATCTATATATTTCTACCAGCAAATCTTCCATTATTTCGTTGTCAAAACGGTTTTCTGCATAATTTTTCTTTTACATCGTCAATTTTCAAGATTTTAGTACTTCACACTATCTCTATGATAAAGTAGATTTATTTAATGTAAAGTAGTATTAAAATTATTAAATAATAGCGATGTTATAAGCAAAGTCGCCTTTACCCCTCCGGTCGGCGCTGCCCCTCCTTACCCTACAGTTCAATAATAAGTTGATGAATTCGAACGGCACTTTCATAATTCAGACTTCCCACTCATTTCCCTATTTCCCCGTGATCCCTTGTTTTAAAGAATTCTCCTTTTTCTCCCTGTCTTCAAGAAGCTTCCTTCTCCCCCTTTTTATCGTTTTTTTTCTTTTTTGAAATCGGAACTAAACTAATAGAACCCATTAGGAAAATCCATGTATTTTTGGCTTAAAAGTCTACTACATTATATTTTTGGTTCGGAATTCATCTTGTTTGCTTAGTTTAAAATTAATAAATTTTGTTGGGAATGAAATGAAGATGTCATTAAGCCATCCTATCTGTTTAGAATTTCAAGTAGTTGTTTGAACGTTTAATGAATTTGTTACAAATTAATTTTTTTTTTTTTTATCTCATCTATTTGGTTCAAAATTCAACTATTTCTTCATTAGAAAATTAATCATCCTGGTTGAAGGAACTGTTTGGTGAAAAACTAATCTGTTTCGGTTGAGGATTCAACTGCTTTGTTGAAAATTCTACTTTTTTTGGTAGAATGCTACTATTTTTTAACTAAATTTAAAATCTTTTTTTGTTGAAATATCAACTGCTTGGTTTAGAGTTAAACTAATTTTCAAAAAAATTAATTCTTTTTTGCTGAAGATTCATCATCTACATTAAAAATTCATGTTTTCAGGTTAAAAATTGAACTATTCTGTACAATATTTAATCTTTTTTGCTTAAAACTTCAACACTTTGGTTTTTTGCTTTGAAAATTTTTTTTCACTTTTTTGTTTTAAAATTCTTATTTTTAGTTGAAAGTTCAACTATTTTCATAACAATTGTAACTGTTTAGCTGACAAATGAACTATTTTGTAGAAATCTCACTTTTCTGTCTAAAAATTATATTCTCGTGTTGAAATTTAACTGTTTTGTATATAATTCACTTTTTTCTCTTGAACATTGAACATATATTTTTTTTAAATTTATGTATTTTGAGAAAAATTCGTCTTTTTCGGGGAAAAATCAATCTTCTTTATTGAAAATTCATCTTTTTAGTTGAAGAGTCAATTATTTTGTTGAAAATTCGTATTTTTTGTTTCAATTTTTGGGTTCAAAATTCAGATCAACTACTCATCAAGGTAGAATTGAATTTAGCTATTTTAATTTCATTTCGAATTTTCTTTACAATACCATTTTCCGTATTTCCCGGTCATATTCGCCAATTAAATGTATATAATTATTTTGGTTTTAATTCCAATTTTATTTTCTCTTAAACATTAAACATATTTTTTGAAAATTTATCTATTTTGAGACAAACTTGTCTTTTTGGAGAAAAAATTAATCTTGTTTATTGAAAATTCATTTTTTGGTTTAAAAATTGGTTCAAAATTCAGCATTGTAAAATTCAACTACAGCCTATTGAAAATTCAAATGTGCTTGGTTAGAAGTATAAACTACTTTGTTTTTCGATATTTGGACAAAGCATTATTAATCACTAATTACACTTTCTTGAAAAAAACTCTGTCAATTTTCCGGCATTTTGTTATATATTTCACAGAGAATTTGCAGGTAGAATCTAATTAGACTTTTCGAATTAAATTCGAATTTCCCATAGAATTCCATTTACCACGTTTTCTGAGCATATTTGTGAATAAACGTAATAAATTATTTTATTTTTATATAAAAATTTTATTTTTAAAGTTCAAGAGTAAGAAAAACATCAAATAAATTATTTAATTAATTATAATTGTTATTAATTAGTGAAGTGTTATCAATCATAAACTTACGGATTGAATTCTGAATAAATTATTTAAAAGGTTCAGCATATTTATACTTAGAAAATGTCAAAATAGCAGGCGTATACAAATTTTAGGTCTTGGCGAGTGACTTCATTTACACAACAAATTATTTGAAGTGCCTAATTAGTAGGTTCTTAATTCATGAAATTTGTTTTGAAGAAAACTAAATTAACGAGAAACTTAAAGATTTTAAGCGCTTTTGAATGTTGAATACTAACTTCAACTTATTCGTGCCAACTGCCGAACCTCAAAACAGCGATTTTTGAATAATTTTTATCTCTTGAAGAGATATTCATCTCCGAAAGTATGTCGATTTTTAAATAAATTTTCATGTTACGGGATCAAGAAGTTGAAAAGGACGTCCAATTTTGGAATAAAGGTTCATAAATTAACTTCGACGGGTAAGTTTCGGTTTTCAAAAATAATTATTTCAATTTAAACAGTGCAATGAATAGAAATGTATGTATTTTCTTGAAAATTTCTTCTTTTTGTTGAAAAATCAATCTTCTTGGTTAAGGATTCATCTTTTTGGTTGAAAATTCAAATCCTTGGTTTAATCTTGAACACTCATGTTCAAAACTTTTTTTCTCGCTCAAGATTCATCATTTTAGTTGAAAATTCATCTCTTTTGTTTAAAATTGAACTATTTCATTCGAGGTTGATTATTTAACTATTTTGAATCTTTTTTTCATAAAAATGAAACTGTTTGGTTAAAAATTAATATATTTCGGATATAGTTTCCATTCTGTTGTTGAAAATTCGTATTTTTGGGTTAAATTTAAATGTTTTCTATTTTCTTTTTTATCTTTATTGGTGAAAACATCCACTATTACATTTTTTGTTAGAAATAAATCGTTTTTAGTTGAAAGTATAATTACTTTGTTAAAATCAATTTTTTTGTTTGTTTGAGATTCATCACTTTATTTGAAAATTCGTGTCTTTAGTTGAAATCCTGAATGTTTGGTTGACAGAGCATTTTTTTTTAATTTCTCAACCGAAAATGTAGCTATTCCATTTTTGGTTCTGAAATTGATATTTTTATTTTAGAAATGATCTTTCATAGTTGAAAATTTAACAATTTGGTTAAAAATTCACGTATTTTGTTCAACAGTTTTCTTTTTGTAGAAAATCAATTTTCTTGGTTGAAAATCTATCTTTCTGTTTGAAGATTCATCTGCTTGGTTGAATGTTGAACTCTTTTGTTAAAAATTGATTTAATTGCTCTTGAGGCTCCATCACTTTAGTTGACAGTTCAACTGCTTCTTTGTAAGTTTTACTTCTTTGTTGTAAATACAGTTTGAACCATTTTTTTAAACAATTTCTACAACACAGTTTTTTTTATAAAATCATTCTTAGCATATCTGAGCAAGAATAAAATTTTTTTGCGTCTCACAGTCTTTTTGAAGTAGAAAATATCGTCTAGACATTAATGAAGTCATCCAGGCCAACCAGATGTATACTATTTTCTAAAACCTTTGCAATGCCTATACCTATTATAAACAAAATTGTGTATTCTTGATCAACTTTGTGGCTTCATAATTCATGACAATCGCTAAAATTAAAACACTCAATGACCAAAATTAATTATTTTTCAAATTTTGTTATTCATCTTTCACACAAGATAAAACTTTTTACTCCCGTGACATTTTCTCGTACGACGATTTATTATTTATTTGCAGCCTTTTAGGCAATATGCTTACTTGTTATTTTAACATTGTACACCAGTTTTTTATCTTAATTTCGTTCAAACAATTAGAAGGCAATGTTTTTAAATTGGAGACAGGTTTACAATTTCACAATGTGACCTTATTGTTCGATAGAGTTAAGACTGCGACGCCATAGCGTCATTTGATTAAACTTGTCTATTTTTCACGCTTCTCAAGTCCATAATGTTTAAAAATTATATATGCATTCCTCAATGAGTTGATATATGTATACTGAGGAATAGGTTGTTTTTTCACCATTAAATTGGTAAACATCTTGAATACTTGAATTAGTAATTTTCTGTTATTTTTTACTGGCTTACTTGTCGCTAATCGAACACAGTGAATCTCAGAGATATTCTTCATCTAAAGTTGGATAAAAACGCTGCGAACAATTGAAAACAACAATTATCCGACTAAAGATCATTTTTATCTTCAGGCAAGTAAAATTTATCCCTCTTCGGATAATTGTAGTTGTCAATTGTTTGCAGCGATTTTATCCAACTTCAGATCAATAATATCTATAGGATTTTATCTGAATATGTGCCGAAAATATTCAGGGCATCTAAATAAAATATTACAAATTTTGAAGGTTAAAAACAAATGACTCTAAAATTAGGCGAATCTAATTTTAGCTCAATAGGTTCAAATTTGTTAAACTGAGAGTATGCAATATTGCATATTCAGATTTTAGATTTATATTACATTGAGCATACTCACCATCAAAATGCAAAATAACCCCAATGGTAAGAGGCAGACTGCTGATGTAGATCTTCATTTTTACAGTAAGTTTTCTTGTAAGGTGAGTGAGACTGTTTGAAAATATTCACTTGTATTTATACTAATCACTGTCGGTTATTATTAAAAAAAGTACATCCAGAATAATGGAAACTTCCAATGAGCGTAGACTACATGGAATAAGCGTGACGATATCTTTCAAGCTAGAACAAGCTGTGACAATGAAAACGTCATTGCCTAGACCCTGGAGTCTGTTCTTCTACCAATAAAATACAGGTGTATTCATATCGCAAGTACAAATTATTATCAGTACAATCAACCACTTTTTAAAATCAATGTTTTCCAATTTCTCGTCAAGCTATGCATTTTTGAAATCCAAGTTGGCTAACTTTGAACCAAAAATATTCCCATAATAAATTATATCAATAAAATCTTTTTCATGAAGCACCATAGACAAAATTTAGAAATTAATTTTAAAAATTGATTGTAAAAATTCTTAAGCTTTTCAGGATTATATTATAGCATCAATCTGCCATACCAAGAAATTTTTTAGATTCACTAGTGCATTGTGCTCAGTGCGTGCGCACTAATAACTTTTTCTTTAGAAAAAATCTCGGTACATTTTCCAACATCTTTTTTTTAGATTTCACAAAAAATCTCATCTAATTTAAGAACGTTCTATATGATTCATAGAAGTTTCCTTATTATAGCGCGAAAATTAAAGTAAATTCAATATGAATGACACCATTTTTTCCACTTAGAATTTTGAAAAATTAGCAGATCATTTTTTCGTTAACAAAATATAACTTCCTGCATGTGTAATAATCCGAGAACTTAATTTCAATATTCTGTTAACATTTAAAAACCATGAAAAATAGATTTTCAAGGTATCTCCAGATCAACTATTCATCAAGGTAGAATTGAATTCATTTATTTGAATTTGATTTCGAATTTTCTTTAAAATACCATTCACCGTATTTTTCGGACATATTTGCCAAATAAATGTATAGAATTATTTTGGTTTTAATTCAAACATTATTTTTATTTTCAGAGTATTTAAATCATTATTTGCTCAAATGATTCTTGGAATTTCAATTTGATCCTTGACTCCTTGGATTTAATTTTCTTTATATTAATATAAATATTTGATTCAATTTTCCAGATTTTCGCTAATCGTGAATAGCCACTGAATAACCTTTTTTGCTTTAAAATTGAACTACCTTGTTGAAAATAGAACTACTTTTTTTTTCAAATTTCATTTATTGTGTCAACATTTTCTTTAAACTATTCTTTCAACAGAAAATTTAAATATTCCATTTTTGTTTGAACACTTATCTTCTTCAGATGAAAATTCAAGTATTTGGTTGAAAACTTCTGTATTTTGTTGAAACTTTATCTTTCGCAATAGAAAATCAATCTTCTTCGAGACTAAGTCAGCTTTTTGGCTGAAAATTCATGTATTTTGTTTAAAATTAATCTTTTGGAAAATTAGATTTTTTTCTATTGAAAATTAATTTTTTAACTAAAAATTTGACTATTTCATGTTTGGTTGAACATGAATCTTCTTCAGTTAGAAATTCAACAATTTTCTTTTTTATTTCTGTATTTAAAAATATTATTATAAAATTCAGTGAAAACCATTAAATTAATCCCTGGAATTTCTCAAAAAGCCCTCACGCGTCAAAACTTTCTGAAAAACTTTGAAATTCTTTTCGAAGTGATAATATCAATTGAAAATTCCTTCAAGTATCTTAAAATGATTCAAAATCATTAGAACTAGGAGAGAAAAAACCTTGAAATGTTTGGAAATCTTTCAAATCTCATTAGGTATATTGAAACTGAAATAATTGAAATAATTAAATTGAAATATTGTTATTTTCAGTGAAAAATCCATGTATTATAAATGCATTTAAGAATATCCTAAATAACGCGTTTTGTTGAAAACTCATGTTTTTGTTGAAAAAATCAATCTTTTTGATTGAAAATAAATCTTTTTGGTTCAACATTTATTTCTCTGGTTGATAACTTTTTTTTCGTATTGAAAATTATTTTTTTGTCAATTAAAAATTTAGTAAATTTTTTTCTCGAAATTTTAGTTGAGAGAAATTTCGTCTTTTTGGTAGACAATTCATTTGTTTGAGTGAAAATTTGAATTTTTCTCGAACTAAAATAGTTGAATTTTCAACAAAAAACGATAACCTTTCAACAATTCAAAATGTAATGCATAGTTGATATTTCTACCAGAAATTTTCTTAGTCTTCAATCAAAAACAATTGATTTCGACTAAAATGTAAATTATTTACTCAACAGTTTGATTTTCTACTGCAATAAATGAATCTTGAACCCGGAAGGACGTATTCTCAAGAAAATAGTTACATTTTCAACCAAGAAAGTTGAAGTATCGACAAAATATATTAGTTGATATTTCAACAAAAAAATAAGAATTCATATATAAATCTTTAACGAAAAAGGGAATTTTCAGCCAAATAGTTGAATTTCTAAAAAAACTACGCATTTTCAACAACAAAAAATTTTGACGTTTTAAAATTCAGCTTTTATTATTATATGGTTAAGCATTTCATGCATTGTTTAAAAAATTTTATATCAAAATCTCATGCTGTTTTTTAATTCATTGTCGAAGGTTAATGTATGATTCTGAAGGGTAAATAAACTTTTGAGCGACACCACTTTCCCAGGTTCAAAGGAGGGGGAAATAGATCTTTGGAATAATAGTATCTGAGAAGAATGATTTTCACCTCTTCAATCTGTTTTGAAAATATGTGACATGGCATAATTTACAACAACAAAAAAACAAACGAGATAACGATTAGAACCTATACTCTAATGATTTGATAAAATTTTGTCAATCTTCTGCAAGAATTTGAAAAATTTCTAAGATTCTAAAAAATTTTTAAGATTTTTGAGAGCTTCACAAAGATTTCACCGATTTCACAAATATTCAGTTATAGAAACATAAATTTTTAACTTATTTTCATCTTTTAAGGAAGACTTTTCACTTCTGGTCCAATTTTCAATTAGAGTGAGGTAATAGATAATTGAATTTAACAAAAATAATTGTTTAAAAAGTCTATTGTTATTTTTAATAATATTATGTTTGAATAGTGCTAGAGAGTTGCCGTTTTTTATCTGAAATATTTATCTTTTTGTCCACTTTTCACTTGGAACGGGATAATGATTAATTCAAGCTGAAAAACATGATTTTGTAAACAAACTATTATTGTTTGCAACTATTTCCTCCTATAGTTATGAGAGATATTTACGGTTATTTCTAAAAAATTTTACTTTGCTTTGGCTTTTTAGTTATGGAAAAATAGTAAGTAGACAATAGAGAACATTTTTGTTTTCTAATTCTTCTTTGTGAATATGTTTTTCTGAACTTAAACAAACATTTGACATATTCTTTAAATTTTATGTACGGATCGTATTGAATATCAAATTTACCTTAAAGAAATTAGTGTGAGCCTGTTTTTTTAGAATAATTATAATTTTATATAATTTCGAATCAAAATTCAAGTTACTTAGTTTCAACAGTATTGCATGAAATATTAATCTTCTTGGTGACTAATTTACCTTTTTGGTGAAAAATTTAACTATTATTTTGGAAATTGCATCAAAAATTAAAATATTTTGTTGAAAATGCATGTTTTTGTTAAAAATTATTCTTTTTTGTTGAAAATTCATTTCTTTAGTTGAAAATTAGCTTTTTTCATTCAAAATTAATGTTTTCAATTGAGAATTCAAATAAATTTTTCAAATTGATAATTCAACTGAATTTTTTAAATTTCAAATTCAACTATGCATGTATGTATGTATGTATGTATGTATGTATGTATATTCAATCTCTCCCTTTTACGGGTTTGAGGGCCTCCGCTCCCTGTACATGTATTTACATTCCATCCTTAGTCTAACTTATTCGCTGCTTATATTCTAATGCTTCGCCTTACATGATAACAATCATATTAATACTATTCTTATTAAATTTCTAAAAATCCAAGCATGAGCGACCTTCCAGGGCTTCCGTTTTCTCTTACCATCAAATGCATTTTCAACGATTTAGAATTTACCATTTTTCTAGTTACTTTCCTTTACACAGGACTACCCATTTGGCTCTGCCCTGTTCCCTTGCTTTCTCTTATTTCTTCCATCTTTTTCATCCACGTCACTCCCTGTCCATGGCCATCCAAAATCCATCTCACACACTCATCCACACTCAACTGTTCATCTTCCTTTCCTGAACACCTCTCTAGCACATGTGCCCATGACTCCACCTCGTATCCACATAGTCTGCACAAATTATCCTCTTCATCCATCCAATATCTACAAGCTCTCACTCCTTCCCCCATTATAAACCGTACCACCCCATTCCATTTGTCTTCCTTTTTCATCTTTTGCAAATATTCTGGTTCCGTCAACTCTTTGACCATCATATACCATCTATTGTACCTAGAACCCACAATCTTTCTCCAGCTCTCTCCTCCTTGTCTCACTAATAGCTCTAATCTATATATACTTTGCTTCTCTCTTATCTGATTCTCTAACCTTTTTCTTAGAATTTCTGCGTATATTTCATAACCCACTTGCATGAGAGTGATACCTCTGTACTCTTCTACCTTCTTAACCTCCCTTTTCTTAACAAGCGGTACCACCATCCCTGTCGTCCACTCCTCCGGCCACGCTTCTCCTTTCCAGACCTTGTTGCATATCTTCCACATCCCTTCCCTAATCCCTTCTCCACCATACTTTATCGCTTCGTTCTCCATACCATCCTCTCCTGTAGCCTTGTTTCTTTTCAGTCTATCTATCGCCTCATCAACTACTTCTCTTGTTATTTCGTTCTCTTCCTCCATTTCTCCCTGGACTATCCTTCTATTTTCCCCTTTGATCCTATTTTGTTCTCCCCCTAACAGACCCTTAAAGTAATCCGGCCACTCACACATTTCTATTTCTGCATTCACGCCCTTCCTTCCTCCTCTTTCCCTATTTATCACCTCCCAGACCCGGCCTTCTTTGATAGCTTTTTCTACTCCTTCCTTGTATTTCTCCTTTCCCCTCTGCTTTTTCCTTTCCAGCATCCTCTCATGTTCTCTTTTTCTCCTATTGTACTCCGCCTTCTCTATTTCTCCTTTTCTTCATTTTCTTACATACTCTTTCATTCTATCTTTACTTTTTTCGCATTCCTCGTCTCACCAGCCTCTCTTTCCCTCTTGTCTTCCTTCTTTTGTACCCATCTTATCTCTTACCTTCTCAATCGACCCTTTCAACCTTCCAATTATCGAGTCTACTCCCTCCTCCTTTTCATCGCTAACATTCTCCTTTTCCATTTTTTGTTTAAGCTCTTTTAACTGATCCATCCCCCAGACTCCCATTTTAGTCTTCCTCTCTCCCCTTCTTTCCTTTCTCCCTCTGCTGTGCTTATGGACGCCACCTTCCAGTGTAGCTATTACTGGGAAGTGATCGGACCCTATCTCATTCCCCACATTGATACTACCTATCATATTCCTCATTCTTTCTTCTGCTAGGATGTAGTCTATTACTGTTTCTCCCTTACCTATAAATGTGATCTCTCCCTTCTCATCTCCTTTCATATTGCCGTTACATATGAACCATCCTGTTTCTCCTATTACGTCCAGTAACCTCCTCTCCTCCCGGTCGATCTCCCTATATTTGGAGCTCCTTATATAGGCCTCCTCTTCTTCATCCCAAGTCCCTCCCCCTTGCTCTCCAGTCCAGGCATTCAAGTCCCCTCCTATCAAAACCAACTCTTCCCTCTTTTCCTCCATCCACCTCCTTATTACTCTCCAACCTTCCTCTCCCCTCTTCTTCTATATACACAAACCACCTCTATTTTGACTTTCCCAATTACAATCCTTCTTACCAGTTTTCCATCCTTTTCCTCCATGTCCTCCATTGTTCTCCCGTTTACTGCCAGTTCTGGTCTCACCCCTGAGACCATGCGGCCCATCCCTCTACCTTTAGCGTGTTCCTTTCTTGCTTCCCTCACCTATCTTCCGCACTTCTTTTCCGCCTTGCTTTTTGGAAACCCCTCTGTTTGATCTCTAACCTCTTTTGCATCTTCCTTTTTTCTACCTTTCTCAACTCTTTTTCCTTTCTTCCTTATGACTTTTGATTCCTCGTCCCAAAACCATTCCTTCCCATTTATCCATAATCTGTCTCTCCCTATCCATACCATTCGCCCCTTTTTCCTCTCTATTCATGCCCTCTGTTCTATTTGCCATCTCCTTCTCCTCTCCCGCCATGTCAGATCCTCTTCAATTCTTTCCTTTCTTCCTTTCAATAATTTTTTGTTCTCCATTATCTCCTTTTTCTCCTCCTCTCTCCCTACTTTTACTATAAACATTCCTTCTTTTCCTTCCTTCGTCCCTCCCATTCTCTTAACTCCTTCTACCCTTACTTGAACTCCAATATCTCTCCGGAGATTTATGATTTCCAACTCTCCTGTTTCACTCTCCATTGTCAATCCCTTAACTACTATGTTATATTTTCTCTTTGCCCTTTCTTCCCCTTCCAATCTCCTTTCAATGTCACTCAGTCTCTTCCTCAATCTTTTATTCTCATTTTGCACGTTCTTATTACTCCCTATTTCTATTTCCGCTCCCTCTGTTTCTTTCCCCATATACTCATTCCTCATTTCTAATTTGTTGACCCGTTCTTCTAACTGTTTTACCTCACTATTTCTCCTTTCGTCATCCTCCTTTTGTCTATTCTCTATGCTCTCTAGCTTAATCCATACCTTATTCTTCTCCTCTTTCCAGAGTTTATCCCATTCTCCCCACTTTTCCCTTACTTTCCTCACTTCCTCCCTTACATCATTTCCCTGCCTATTTATATCATCCAGTCTTGTCCTTGTTTCCTCTCTAAACCCTTTTATGAGAGCCTCTATTTTTTCAAGCATCCCTCCATCCCCCCTGTCTCTATCTGGCGTTTTCCGTTTAGTGAGTTTAGTTTTTAACTTTCTTGCTTTCCTTGTCCATTTCTAACTCATCGTCCCCTTCCTCTCTTTTTCTTTTATTTTCCCCCCCACTACTGGTTACGTTCACTTTTCTTCGCCATTCGTCTAAACTCCTGTTCGAGCCCGCGCTGCCTAGCTTGTTAAGGCGCTGTAGGTTAGTGGGCCTCCCGCCTTTATGGCCCGTACCTGAATCCCTTCTCTCTGCCGTCCCCACCCTGGTCGGCGTCACAAATGTCTCTTGACAGAAAATTGAACTATTCTATTTTTTGTTCAAAATTGATCTTTTTTGGTTTAAAATATATCCATTTTGTTAAAAAAATTGGCATAATTAGCGCCGAAGACTCGCGGAACTAAATTTTTCACTCATAGTATTTTTTTTTTGAACCTATATGAAATACACTTATGAGATGATATGTAAAAAATAATTGTGAAAGTTGTTGAAAATTCATGTATTTTGTTAAAAATTATTCTCTTTTGGTAGGAAGTAAATCTTTTCGGCTCAAATTTTATTTCTTTTGTGAAAGTTATTTTTTTATTGCAAATTCATTTTTTAACTAAAAATGTAACTATTCGACTTTTCTCATTTTTTTACACTCTCATTCTAATAAGAAGGTATTGGTTTTATGTAAAATTTTACTTGGTCGATTTCCATCGAACCTCCACGTTTTGAAACCCCCTGACCAACTGTTTATATAATAGTTTCATAATTCCTTCAAAGTAGTTTTGTATTTTGTTCTCTTCTTCTGTTCTTATTTTCTCTTTACTCTCTTTGCCTGGTCGTTCAACTTTCCTCCTTTTGTGTCTGTAATCATTTTCAAGTCTATTTCTCTCCTCATTGCTAAGACCCACAATGTGCAACGTTCTTTTCTACGCTCCTTTCTTTTTCTTTTTGGGCTGCCTCACTTCCATCATTCCACCATGCATCACCAGCCTTTCTTCCTACAACTGCCGTTGCACATACTTCGGTCACAGTTTTAACGATGATATCCCGTAGCAAAGTCCACGTACCCTCTATATCTTTATTTTTTAAAACCCCTTCCAAATTGTCTAATCTATACGTTCGTTTAACCTATTTTGAAAGTTTATTCGCACTTCCGGTTTCTGTAAATTTTCAATCTTTATTCCCGTTTTTTTCTTGTTCTCTTTCTTCTCCATTCCCGCCCTCAATTTATTTTGTAGACTAAGATGTAATGATCAGTATTGCATTCTGAACCCCTCATGACTCTTGTATCTTTCACTAGTTTTCTTAGTCTTTCATCCACAATAACGAAGTCAATTATACTGTGGCTATTTTCTTCACGCCAGGTGTACAAAACCTATAAATGTTTTGGGTAGTGCCCCCCACCCCTCCCAACGGGAGACCACACCACCTGAAGCTCTTGAAAAACCATTTTTGAAAAGTAGGGGATGACTATTATTTAAAAATATAATCATTTTCAAACCTCAGGAAGCTGGATTACAATCTTATACGCATCGCATTTTGTTATTTGCAGGAGAGCTTCTCTTATCGTATGTGTAAAATTATTTTTAAATAACTACATGGAAGTCCTCTCAAGCATATTTTGTCAAGTTTTTTATCATGTTTCTTGCAATTATCTCGAATTTTCTATGTTTAAAAATGCGAAATAATAACATTCGTTTGAAATATTGTTTGAAATAGTTATAATTCTGAACTCTACCTTATAAAACAGAATCAGGTGAAAAAATTTAGCTATAATTTCAATTTTCTTCAACATAGAAGCAAAGGCAGATAGACTTGTTCAAACATTAGGTAGTGATAAATGAATATTCATACCGTAATTACGCAATCTTTCCTCCGCTCGTCTAGAACTTGAGTGTATCTGCTGAGAATTTTTATATTTATTAACTGTATGCATTCCATAAATTTTTCAAGGATTAAAATTACGTTCTAAATGAAATGCAATGTCAAAATAATTCTTCCTTTTTCATGGACAATAACAAATGTTAAAAATAAGAAAATCATAACTGGATGGAGTTTTTCGGACCCTTAACAGAGGCTTTCTGTTATTTTTTTACCTCCTTGAAGCATGGGAAAGAAAGGCAATATACTTGTATATTTCTAGCTGAATTGGGTAATATGCAGTCTAATAATACATTTCTTTCAGATTTTCACCAGTTTTTACATTCTCATTCATGAGAGTGTATTGTATTCGTCCAAATTTTCGATCTCTGGTTTTTAACGGATCTTTATGTTCCGGCACTCCTAAAGTCCGAAAATCATAAAATTTTGTCGATGTCTGTCTGTCTGCCTGCATGTCTGTATGTCTGTCTGTATGTCTGTCTGTATGTCTGTCTGTATGTCTGTCTGTATGTCTGTCTGTATGTCTGTCTGTATGTCTGTCTGTATGTCTGTCTGTATGTCTGTATGGTTACCTGAATGTTGTAGCCACGCTAACTTTTGAAGGATTTGTCCAATCGAGTCAGCCTTTGGTAAACTTTTTGAGGGTCTTGAAATGAAGGTTAAGTTTCTTAACCAGATATTTCGAACCAAAATTAAAAATTTTAGAACATTTTCAATATTTGAAATTTTGTTTTTGCAGTTTCAGAAATTTGTGTGACAGTTTCTTACAGATGGGTGAAAGACTTGAAAATTATTTAAATGAAATTTTTTATTTCGATGGAAATTAGAAAAGTTATATACTTTTCAAAATTTTGAAAACTTTCAAAAAGCAGAAAAATAAATTTTCTAGTAGATTAAAAAATTTTATCAGAATTTTCACTATTTTTCACATGGTTTTGTTTTTCAAAAGCAATCGTCTGTATAGCCTAGCTGCTGAGCGCGAAGAGCGAGTATCGCAATGAGAATGTAATCGTCAAGGTCGTAGGTGCTTTGAGAACCCTCTGCATAGTACCAAATCGAGGTACAGAAATAAATATAATATACATTACATATAATAGCGTTGAACATAATGTAGAAACGTTCACACTTTCGACAAAATCGAGTGCGAAGCACGAGATACGTGATAAGAATGTGTTCGTTAAAGCCGAAGGAGCTTCAACAAAAGAGAATTCACAACCATGAAATTACAGTTGTTCACGCTTTGACTTTTAGTTTCAGAAGGTCTGTGCACAAATGTGTGGGAAATATAGAGACCGAGCGCGTAGCGCGAGGTAAATACATTATCGAGCGCAAAGCGCGAGATGAATATATTCTCGAGAGCGAAGCGCGAGAACCAACAGTCGCGCACCCTAGTTGCGCTCAAACCTGCAAACGAAGCGAGCCGCGCGCGTAGCGCGCAATAAGAATGTTTTTCTATTTCTTTTTTTGAATTTTTTTGAATTTGTTTTTAGATTTCAATGTATTCCAATGAAGCTCATTTGAATATCTGGCAATAAAAAAATATTATGATGATACAAATCAAAATATGAGGCAGAAAGATGAATAATTTTAGTACTTTCGAGCATTCATCTAATAATTTGAATAATAGTTGTCTAATAATTACAGAAGAGCCTTTCGGGAAACCTGTAAATCTGAATAAGTGAAAGTTTTACTAATTGAATTATCAACGGAAAGGGTTATTTTCAGCAAAAAAAAATTTCAACTCAAAAATATAAGCTCAAATCGATTGAATTGAACAAAAAATAAATGTTCTTCAGAAAATAGTTGAAACCCCAATCAAGTAGATGAATTTAAAGCCAAGAAATTCAATTTTATACCCAAAAAGGCGAATTTCCAAACAGAAAAAATTTTAATTGTGAATTAAAAACAGTTGGGTTAAAGCTAGAAAGACGAATTTTCAACAAAATATTTTATATCACGCTCGATATTTTACAATTAAATGACTTAATTTTCTGATGAATGATATGATCACAAAAAATTGAATTCCCCATGCTTTAATAGCATTATTTGAAGTAAAAATGTTTAAATTGAAAACAATGAGTTTTGTCGGAAATTGTTGAAAATTTCGTTTCTTCTAATCTCTCGTCGCGTCCATTGGGTGATAAGATAAACTTTTATAAATGCGTCTTTTTTACAAAGCGTTATCGCGATTGAAACAAAAACTATAAGTCTGAGCAAGAAATAGTGTGGAATAAATTTGTATATCTGTTTTTAATCAGTAAGTCTTCTCTCTGTGGGTACGATCAACACAATAAGGCTGATCCTACTCTCTAAATTTCAATCAGCGAAAGGTATACCGCTCATTCAAATCCACATATATACGCTTGGAAATCAGCTGCTAATTAGTGAAATGTCACTGATGAGCAGCTAAATTTCGCTGCTTCAGCAGCGTATATACGCTGCTTTGAATTAGCGGTATACTTATCGCTGATGCAGACATAAAGAGTAAGATGAGAGGGATTAACGTCAATAACAAAATCCAATTGCAATAAGTAATAAATTTTTATTCAAAAACAGAAATCGATACAACTGGAGTTTTCGAGCGAGATAGATCAGAAATAAGTGTCAGGTACTGTGACTAACGACGGCTAAATACCGGAACTGACTATTTGGATCGCGGAAAAATGAGTCGGTACTGGCTGACCCTCACACTGTTGCCAATGAACCGCGGACTCGAAATAGTAACATCTGCTACTGCAATAAACTTTGTTTGAACGCGACTAACTGTTGCATTAAAGTATTATTGAAAACGACATTGGAAGTGAAAGCTACCTAAAATTGGAAAGGACAAAATTATGTACAAAGTAATTTCTCGACGACTACAGGATATAATATTTTTAAAACTAAATACAATAATGATACAGAGGCACCTAGTGATAAGAAGATGGCCATGGTGTAGGGAAAAGTGTTTGCTAGCAGGTATCAAGCTTCGGCGAGGGAAGAGAGGTATGCATGGTTTCCGATGTGAGACAAGAGACCGAATGGATAAAGCTGAAATATAATGGATATAGCTGAAACACGCAGCCTTTATGTTGTCACACTTAGGCAGCGCGCTGCAGCTCGGTATGGTCATGGCGTAGGGAAAGATGTTTGCTGAATTGGTGGCCCTCAGGCGACGTCGGTATTGTCCCAAAACAACGAACCGGCTGGCGATTGTCAGGGTGAGAGAAGAAGCAAGGCTTAGCAGGTGTCAAGCGTCGGCAAGTGAAGACAAGTATCCATGGTTCTCGGTGTGAGGTCGCAGGCCGAATTGATCCGTGACTAAAACATGCAGCCTTTATGCAGACACAGTTGGGGCAGCGTGCTGCAACTGGGTCTGGTGGGGCGACTTGCGCCTCATTGGTTCCCGAGTCGATGGAGGGGATGGCTTTGCGTGGCTTTCCCACTCCGTGGGGATTTTTGGGGCCAGCGCTCTAATCAGATCATTCCTTGATCTGCTGTCCTTACACGCTCTGCCTGACGCATGCTCTCACCTTGCTTCACGTCTATCCACATTCCCGCGAGTTTAATGATATTCTAATAATAACAATAATATCGTATTAAGAAACAATAATAATTATAACATAATTTCTCTAAGATTATAATCCGTGAATAGAACAATAAAATGGCTATAATAGAAAACAAATTTCAGTTATAACAGTCGTAATTATTATAATGCTGAGATATGTAATTTAATATATAAATATATTAGATCACAATACTATGCTATTATCGACTTAAAATATGATTTGAATTTTCGTGCCAAACCTGCATGATTGAACATGCTTATTCAATTCGAATAATTCAGGAAAGAAAACTGTCTGGAGATATTGATAACTGGTCAGGTTATCAATATCTCAGAAGGAAATCATGATAAAATTCAAAGTAACTGAAGAGATAGCAATAAAAGTATTTTGAAATCTGACGATTAGAAAACATATTGGCATCAATAAAGGCAAGCTTAGCTCATAGAAAACTCCATGGGTACCTGTGAGTCATTCAGCTTCCGTATTTGCCTTGAAGTAAAAAAAAAAAAAATGTGAAAACTGAAGAGCGTCGCAGGGATAAATGCTGGGGGTAATCTCGGTATGCAAAAAACTAAAGATCGGCAGGGGAGAAATAAAAGATCACTGTCTCATTTCACCTGTATTAATGTGGGGAATGTGGGGATTGTGGGGATTGTGGAGTTTGTGGGAAACTGAACTCATAAAATTCGAGTTTGCGGTTTTCATCAAGAAGATACACTCCATAAGGTATCTGACCGGTCGGGTCCATTACGAAATCATTTTTTTGAGGTGAGACGTATGGATACAAACAAGCTGCGCATCCATGTGCTGTAAGAAAAATATATTCATTATTAATTTGATGATTAGGAAAAACTGTTAACTTAGATCTGATATGTAAATTATGCTTATCTGTGAGTCCACCAATTATTGTCTAAAAAATTAAACTCTCATTATATTTTTTTCTTGAATATTTACAATTTATGATTATGATAAAAGTATGCACACATCAAATTTGAGCACAGGTTACTTAAAATTAACATGTGCCCTTATAGTCCCAGCGTCTGGTTGTTTTTTGTCGTCTGAACTATGTAGAATGCGTTTTTAGTGGCCTAAACGGTTTATTCAGTTTTTATAATGCAAGTTTCCAATTTGACAGACAAGACTCCTAGGGCAAGATACCCAATTTTTGGCAGGTTAGGGGGAACTTCAGGCTTTGAGGAAGGAATTGATGTCAAAAATTGTATGCGCGATAAATGTGATAATAATATGTATATGCAGAGAAAATTTAATAAGGTATCAAATGCTGACCTTCCTTTTTCTCAATATTAATTGCATGGTTTTACTCAAATCTTGGCGGGGGGGGGGGGGGGG
>CAKNXH010058818.1:54345-66926 GCA_932178445.1 Andricus quercusramuli
AGGGGAAATGGCGAAGAAATCAAATTAAACTGAACTTTAGTAGTGCAACCTAAGAAGTGAATAGTAAAGAGAAACATTTTTCATAAATTATTTGTCGTTTCATTCAAAATTATTTTCTTAGTTAACACGTTAATAACAATTTTGACATTTTTTCGAAAAGTTCTAAAAAGAAACTCGTCACTTCCGTGAATTATAACGTTACTATCGTTAGATTTAAAACTGCAATTATCTAAAGATTTTCTTCAGTAAACCTAAAAAGTCTTGGCATCCTGGAAACAAGGCTGAATTTTTTCATTCCAGAACACATAAGTCATTGTCCAGCATAAAATTAATACATATTATTACGTAAAAATATCTACACAATTCCAGAAAATCAAAAACTAATTGCTATGTATCTCTATTCTCTTATTATTTCGTAAAAACTAGACAAGGGTGCCAAAAATCGGGGTGCCAAGAATAGGTGCTCTTACCCTACGCGCCCCAGACATTTTTTTGGAAAAAGTTCAAAAAATCATGTTTTATCTTTCAATTGCATCGTATCAGCAAATTTCACAACATAAAAATTAAAAGTGGAAAAATTCTAAGAAAATCAAGAAAAAAAACGACACCTTTCATTTTTGAGACGTATCCATGCTACCGTTTGAATGTTTTGATAACTTCTGATAAATGCTCGTATTTATTCTTCATTATTATTCAATGAATTGTCTGTCGAAAAACCACCCATGATTCCATCCTTGATATTACAATAATCCAGGGGTAAATTCACAGAAAAGCAACTTGATAACTAAAAATGTCTCAGGCAGAATTTTCTAATATTCATTCTACATTAGTTTTTATGTTTTTTGAATTATCGTATTTACCAGTGGTATGAATAGGCCCATATTCTGTGAATTCTCCAATATTTCCAACATCTCTACGGTACAGTAAATAATTTGGAGGTACGTAGCTCTCTGATTGTCAAAGAAAAATATAGTTATTAATTAATTTTAGTATCAAAAAAATAGTTAACTTATAACTACTAGGGATCAGGAAGGTACGTTGGCGCACCTAAAAGAAAAAGGGAATTAAAAAAATATATATACAAAGGAGTCACTTGATATCTTCATTATAATAAGTGAAAGAAGATTCTTTATTAGGAAATAAATAAAATAGGATAATATTTGTTTTCTGTTTTCCCACTGCTCTGTACAAAATCGGATGCAATTCATCGTCGCCGCCAAATCACTCGCTATAATTTATAATTGAAAGAAGATTTTTTATTGACATCTTCTATATAAATAAACTCGTAGTCAAAAATTGTTTAAACCAATTTTTTATATATTGCATATTATGCAAGAATTTATACAATAGAACTGTTTTCGTGAGCGTAATTATTATAATCGTTTTTTTCTAAATGAGGGTGCGCCAACTTACCTTCCTCGTCCCTATTTTACACTAAATTGCAAGTCCACTGTATATTTATCCAAGAAATTGAATTTTGAATTTCTTTTCTGAATTGAAACGATCTTTGTTAACATATAATTATTAGTCTAAAGTAGTATTTCATGTACACTGTTAGAAAAATCTCTACTAAATTTAGCATACATGTAATGGAAGCAAAAATGCACAACATGAAATTAAATTTAGTATACCAGCGTACAGTAAATTTAGTATATTTATACAGAATTTAGTACACGCGTATACTAAATTTCATATACGTGTATACTAAATTCAGTAAGAATATACTAAATTTACTGTACGCTGGTATACTAAATTTAATTTCAGGTTATGCATTCTTGCTTCCATCACATGTATACTAAATTTAGTAGAGATTTTTCTAACAGTGTATTACAAGTAATTATCATACAGAATAATCACGGAAAAATTGCAATTACCGCCAAAAGCTCGCAAAATCCATTTTTTCACTTATGTGGCTTTTTTGGGACCCCATAAAAGAGACTGAAATATTAAGTTTCAACCCGATACACCTACTATTGAAGATTCTGAATGAAATTTACAAAAACGTATTTTTTTCATAGGACATGAATATTTCCATGTTAACTCAGTTCCAGCATTAGAATGAGCCATGACCATATAAATGATTTTTCAATGTTTCATCACACGGTTTTTAAGTGTTCACCAAATTACAAAACATTGCTGAAGACTTCAAAAGGTTTCAAAATATTTCAAAGATTTTAAAATATTTGAAAGGATTTTGAACATTTTTAGAAGATTTTAAAGATTAGAAAAACGCTTATACATCAGATTTCAAATATTTTACAACAATTTCACAAACTTTTAAAACTTTCGAAAGATTTAAGGGACTTCAAAGATAAAATGTTTATGATTTCAAATTAATACGAAAGATTTAACAAATATTTCTAAAAATTCAGTATCGACTTCAAAAGAATACAAGAATTCCAAAGATTTCAAAAACACCAGATTTCATAGATTTCAAAACATTCGAAAGATTATAAAGGATTTCAAATATTACAATGATTTAAAACGAATACAAGAGATTTCAGAAATATTTCAAAGATGTAAAACTATTTTTAAAGGTTGTAACAAATTTAAGAAGATTTAAATAGATTTCCGAAACAAAGATTGAAGAAAGCTTTCACAAACATTCAAAAGATTTAATAAAACTCAAAATATTGCACAAAATATTTCAGTAAAATTTCAAGTGCTTCAAGAGGAATCTCTTGATTTCAAAGACGACTGATGTTCGCAGAAAATTAATAATTTGTTCATTTATAGTGCTGCTTTCTTAACAAATTTTTGGCTAATAAAAAATGAAATGGCTCATTTTTTTAAATCTATAAGAAACAGTGATTTCATTATTTAGTGTAAAAAAAAAGAAGACCTGGAAAATTTCGACTTTAGAACCTGGAAAACCTGGAAAAGACCTTAAATTTCGATCCCAAGAATCGCTGGACAGCCTGATAAATGCAAAACGAGACGTTTTGTCTACATTTTATTCTAGATTTTAAATTATCGGCCTCACGTGTTAAATGCATCCCGGCCAATGGATAAATCTTTCCATTCCAGTATACTGCAGTAAGATCTCCAGTTCGTTTATGGAATTGCATCCGAAGAGGTTTTGGAGGTGACGATGTCGGTTGATTACCATGTGAATCCGGTGTCATTGAACTTGATACTGAAAGCACAAATACATGGGTGTTTTATCAAAGAATTTTCTTAACGAACTCTGAAACTTTTCTTTTTTCTCTAAAATTTTACATGATCCTGCAATGGTACTGTTCAATAATAACTTGATGAATTTCAACGGCACTTTCATAGTTCAGACTTCCCGCTCATTTCCCGATTCCCTTTATTCCTTTTTCTAGAGAATGCTTCTTTTTCCTCCTTTTTTCAGAAAACTTCCCTTTCCTCCCTTTCCATCTTTTTCTTCTAAAATCTCAATTGAATTAATAGAACCCATTAAGAAAATCCAAATATTTTTGACTGAAAAGTCTACTGTATTATATTTTTGGTTCGGAATTCATCTTGTTTGCTTAATTCAAAATTAAACAGTTTCGTTGGAAATGCAATTAAAGTGCCTATAAGCCATCTTTTTGGTGGTAAATTCCAATACTTGTTCGAAGGTTTAATTACTTTGTGAAAAATTATTTTTTTGTTGTTGAAAATTCATCTATTTGGTCGGAAGTTTAATTTGTTGAAAATTTTACTTTTTTTGGTTGAATTCTAATGTTTTTTTATTTGAATTCAAAATCTCTTTTTGTCGAAATATCAACTACTTGGTTGAGGATTAAACTACTGTTTTGAGAAAATTATTCCTTTTTTCCTGAAGATTCTTCATTTAGATTAAAAATTCATATTTCCAGGTTACAAATTGAACTATTCTGTACAATATTCCATCTTTTTTGCTAGAAAATTCAACGCTTTTGTTGAATATCACTTTTTTGTTTGAAAATTCTTATTTTTGGTTGAAACTTCAACCATTTTTATAACAATTTCAACTGTTTGGATGACAATTGAACTATTCTGTAGTCACTTTTTCGTTGAAAAATTATATTTCCGTGTTCAAGTTCAACTTGAAGTTGAAGAGTTGAAGAGTCAACTATTTTGTTGAAAATTTGTATTTTTTTGTGTGAAAAATTTGTTTAAAATTCAGCATAGTAAAATTCAACTGTAAATTTAAAAAGAATTCAAATGTGCTTAGTTGGAAGTTGAACTACTTTGTTTTTTGGTATATGAGCGAAATAAATAGTAATGACGCGTCAGTCATAAGAATAATCATCTAAATTTGTATTTCTTTCAATTTCAAAGCGCCTATTAGTTTTCTTATCATAGCAAAAAACGTCCTGTAAATTCAATATCAATGAATTTAATTTTTTTCAGATTAATTAGCATATTTGCGAATAAACGTATTAAATTATTTTATTTTTATATCAAAATACTATCTTCAGAATTCAAGTGTAAGAAGAACATAAAGTTGATTATTCAATTTATTATCATTAAGATTAATTAATAAAGTATCATTAGCATAAACTCACTGATTGAATGATTGATAAATTATTTAAAATGTTTAGCTTTTGAGTTACATTTTTGAATAAAATTAAACTATTTGGTTTGAAGTTTATGTGTTTTGTTGATAATGTCTTCTTTTTGTTGAAAAATTAATCTTCCTGGTTAAGAATTCACCTTTTTGGTTGAAAATTCAAAAACTTGGCTTAATCTTGAACTCTATTTTTGGAAACTTTTTTTCTCGCTTAAGATTCATCATTTTAGTTATTTCATATATTTTGTTGAAAATTGAACTATTTTGTTTAAGGTTGATAATACAACTATTTTGCATCTTTTTGATAAAAATGCATCTTTTTAGTTAAAATTAATATGCTTCGGATACCGTTTTTACTATTTTGTTGAAAATTCGTATTTTTAGGTTAAATTTAAATGTTTTCTATCCTAATTTGAATCTTTATTGGTGAAAACATCAAATATTACAACTTCTGTTAGAAATAAATCTTTTTTAGTTGAAAGTAGCATCACTTTGTTGAAATCCATTTTTTTGTTTGTTTAAGATTCATCATTTTATTTACAAATCCGTATCTATAGTTAAAAACTTAAATATTTGGTTGACAGAGCATTTTTTTAAAATTATTTTACTGAAAATTCAGCTATCCCATTTTTGGTTCTAAAATTGATATTTTTATTTAGAAAATGATCTTTCATATTTGAAAATTCAACAATTTGGTTAAAAATTCAGGTATTTCGTTCAAAAATTTTTTTTTTGTAGAAAATTAATTTTCTTGGTTGTAAATTTATCTTTCTGTTTGAAAATTTATCTACTTAGTTGAATGCTGAACTCGTTTGTTAAAAATTAATTAAATTGTTCATGAAGATTCATTATTTCAGTTTATAATTCCTTTTTGGTTGTCAATTCAACTGCTTTAATGTAAGTTTAACTTCTTTTTTAGAAATACAGTTTCTTGTTGAAGGTTCACAATGTTAGTCAAAATTTTCTTTCTTTGGTTAAAAATTTTGATATTTTGTCGGAAATTCGTTTTTCTTGTGGTTTGAGAAGTATGGTTTGAAAAAAGTCTCTTGATTATGAATATCTTGGTTATTTTTTAGAAATCCTGATCAGTTTTTGTTTAAACAATTTTTCTAACACCTTCGTCAACACAATTTTTTTATAATATCATTCTTGGCACCTCTGAACAAGAATGAAATTTTTTTGCGTCTTGCAGATTTTTTTGACGGAGAAAATTTCGTCTAGATATTAATGAAAAATCATCCAGGCCAACCAGATGTATGATATTTCCTGAAACTTTTGCAAGACCTATACCTATTATTAGTAAAATTGTTTACTCTTTATCAGCTTTGTCGCCTAATTTTTCATGACAATCGCTATAATTAAAAACCAGAATTGATTGAAAATTTTTTTTTTTTCATTTTTCATTCAAGACACAACTTTTTACCTCCGTGACATGTTCTCGTACGACGACTTATTATTTATTTGCAGCCTTTTAAGCAATATGTTTTTTATAAATCCTTGCTCCCTTAAATAATTTTAATTTTTTGATAAAAACTCAGAGAAATGTAGAATCGTGAAACATTTCAAAATTTGAAAACAGAATTCTTTCAGAAAGAAGCGGAATATTATTAAAAAATTCTATGGAAAATTAGAAAAATAAAAAACCAAAACCAATTTTAAGAATGTATAACAAACTTTGTTGAAAAGTAGCGCTTAAAACCGTGAATGCGTTTAATTGATTTAGAGTCCATTGCTTCCTTGTTATTTTAACATTGTATACATTTTTTTTATCTCAACTTTGTTCAAACAAGCAGGAGGCAATTTTTTTAAATTGGAGACAGGCTACATCACGTTTAGAATTTCTCAATATGAACTTCTTATTGTTTGATAGAGTTAAGAATGCCACGCCATCGCGTCGTTTGATGACACTTATCTATTTTTCACATTTTTCGCGTTTTTCATGTTTATACAATTCTTAAATTATTATACACAGTCCTCAATAAGTTGACATGTTTTTACCAAGAAATACATTGTCTTTTCTCCATTAAATTGGTCAGCATCTTGATTACTTGAATCAGTAATTTTCTGCTAATTTGCAGTCTTCGCGTCTAATATTTGTTAATATAAAAGGTTTTAATAAAAACTAGGTTACAAGATTTTGCTTCTCATTGATTGATGGGTCTTTCCAGTGTTTTAAACTTTAGCTCAATAGGTTAAAATTTGTTAATCCGGGAGTATGCAATATTTCATATTCGGATTCGAGATTTATATTAAATTAAGTATACTCACCATCAAAATGAAGAATAACCGCAATGGCAAGAAGCAGAGCGCTGACGTGGATCTTCATTTTTAGAGGAGGTTTTCTTGAACCGTGAGTGAGACTATTTGAAAATATTCATTGATATATATACTCATCACTATCAGTTATTATTACAAACAATACCTCCAGAATTATTAAAACTCCCAATGTGCGTCGACTACGTGGAAGATACGTTATGATATCTTTGAAGCTAGAACAATCTGTTGAAATTGTAAACGTCATTTCATCGACCCTGGAGTCTGTTCTTCTACCGATAAAGTATAGGTGTTTTCATATCCCAAATGAAAATTATTATCAGTACAATCAAGCACATTTGTAAAATCATTGTTTTCCAATTTCTCGTCAAGTTATGAATTTTTGAAATCAAAGCTGGTTAACTAATAAATTATATCATAAAACTGTCTTTCATAACGAACCATATACAACATTTTAAAATTAATTTTAAAAATTGATTCCGAACATTTTCCAACGTTGCGGGATTATATTACAGCATCAATCTCCAATACCAAGCAATTTTTTAGAATCACTAGTATATAGTGCACTCTACGCGCGCAGTAATAACTCTTTCTTTCGAAAAAAACTCTGTCCACTTTCCAACATTTTTTATGGATTTCACAAAAAATCTCGTATAATTTGAGAAAGTGCTATATGATGCATAGAAGTTTCCTTACTGTAGCGCGAAAATTAAAGTAAATTCAATATGAATGACACCATTTTTTCCACTTACAATTTTCTAAAATTGGCAGATTATTTTTTCATTAACAAAATATAAATCCCCGCGTGTTTAATAATCCGAGGCCTTAATTGCAATGTTCTTTTAACATTTAAAAACATTTTAAACAATTTTTCAAGGTATTTCCAGATAAACTATTCATGAAGGTAGAATTGAATTCGATTATTTGCATTGGATTTTCGATTTTCCTTAAGATACCGTTTTCCGCGTTTTCTGGAAATATTTTCCAAATGAATGTATAACATTATTCTGATTTACATTTAAAATTTTATTTAAGCAGCTATATGAGTAAGTAAAATGTGACATTGTTGTTCGAGATGAAATTTAGCGCAGACTGTTAATTTTTGCTGGTTCAATTAACAATTTGAGCTTCTCTTTAGATATTGATCTTATGATATGACACATTTCACTTCGCAGCTTTACACTTTAGAGGTTCTGCATATGCTCCAAGATGAATGTTTCACAGGGAGATAAACTGAAAAATCTGAAATTTATAGAGTACTCAAATCAGTTTTTGCTCAAATCATTCTTGAAATTTGATCTTGGTCCTTGGATTTCTCTTCTAATATAAATATTTGATTCAATTTTCAAGATTTTCGCTGATCGTGAAAGGCGACTGAAGAAACTTCTTTGATTTAAAATTGAACTACTTTGTTGAAAGTAGAACCCTTTGTTTTCATTTAACTATTTTGTTAACATTATTCTTTCTACATTCTTTGTACAGAAAATTTAACTATTCCATGCTTGTTTGAACATTTATCATTCTGAGATGAAAATTCAAGTATTTTTTCAGCTTTTTGATTGAAAATTCATGTATTTTGTTTCAAATTAATCTTTTAGAATATTAGAACTTCTTAAACAAATTTGAAATTCCTTTCAAACTAATGAAATCCAATTGAAAATTCCTTCAAATATCTTGAAATAATTCAAAATCATTAGAATTGAGAAAGAAAAAACCTTGAAATATTTAAAAATCTTTGAAATCCCATGAAGCACCTCAATTTTCTTGAATAAATTCTCTCAAATTCAATAAAGAAAAAAAAATATATATATATATAAAACAAAGTTAAACAACCACCGCAGGGTACCACTAAGAGCAACTGCCATCTAAAAAAAAAAAAGATGTCAATAGCCCCCAGCGGAACCGCGGCAAAACACACCTATGGCCACGTCTCACATCCGTGAGATGGGTGGTCACAGGGCACGACGAAATCACAACGACAGGCCGGCGAAACCCTCGTGTGTCTTGAGGACACGAAGCGACCCAAGGATGACAGCTTTCTGCATCCATCTCGCAAGTGCCTTGGCATATTTTTGGCACGCGGGTATGGCTTTGAGGTTACGAACCAGTGATAGTTTAGCACCTCCGAGAGCACCTATCACAAGGACAATTACTCGTACCGAATATTTTGGGTACAGTCGTTGCAGCTCTCTTTTAAGGTCTTGATACCTCTCCTCTTTTTCTTTCTCCTTTGCAGTGATATTGTATTCGGACGGAGCCGAGAATTCGATCACGAATATAGTTCGTTTCTCGAAGTCTTGGAGAACAATGTCAGGCCTCGAGTGCGCAACGGAGACTGCTGCCCGAAAATCATAGTTCCAGAAAATCTGGCACTTCTCGTTTCGGACAATTGACTCTATATCCCTTGGAGCGTTCGGCAGGGCAGGGTCGCGACCAACACCATAAGAGCGACAAAGGTGGTAATAAAGTACTCTTAGGGCCGCGTTATGTCTATAGATATACGTTGTTCCTGCGTGGGTTGGACACCCCGATAGTATGTGTTCTAGGTACTCAGCGTGTGCATGACACGCTCTGCACCTATCACTGGGAACTTCTTGACATAAAATGCGGTGACGGTATGCTAAGGTGGAGATGACACCGTCCTGGCATGCGAAAATAAAGCCCTCTGTACCTGAATTGAGCCCTGATGATTTGAGGAAAGCAAAAGTTTGCTCCTTCGACAAGGACTGTCTTTCTACATTTCTGTGAAAGTTTCCGTGCATATGCTTGTCGAGTAGCTCTTGGTGAAATTTTCCAACCTCTGCTTTCTTCACTTCGGCTTTTAGACGTGAAGCATCTAGATGGAGTAATGCACTTTCCTCACTTCTGATATTAAAATTCAGGCCAAGGGTCTCGGCAGCTTGCTCCGCGGCTTTGTAAAGGAACGCTCCTTCGCCAATCATCTCGTGGTTTCTGACCATCTTTAGGAGAGGATCTCTGCCATTTGCAACGATGTAAGCTGTACTCAAAATAATTCGGTTATGAAGACACTGGAGATTCAGAAGTCCGCGTCCGCCTTGACGGCGTGAAATGTATAATCGCGGAACTGACGAATTGATATGCAAGCTTTTACGCATATGCATGATCTTACGCGTGGTGACATCAAGGGCCTTAAGCTCGTTCTTCGTCCATTGAACCACCCCAAACGAGTAGAGTAGGACCGGGACGGCAAGCATGTTAGTCGCAGATACCTTGTTCAACGCCGACAGATTGGAAGACCAAATCTGTCGAAGAAGATGCTTGTATCTGCTTCGGAGAGACTCCTTCACTGATGTTACGTCCTGAATGCGGCTTTGAGGCACGCCCAGGTATGTATAGGTCTCTCCAGTGTTAAGATGTCTAATAACACTTATATCGACAAGCTCAGGGTCCTTGGGAACGCCAGTAATCTTTCCTTTCTTCAAATGAATTTTGGCACACTTTTCCAAACCAAAGTCCATCCCAATCTCTCCTGTGTAGTTCTTGACGATATTTATAGCAGTTTGAAGTTTGCTTTTACCAGCGGCATAGATCTTCAGGTCATCCATATAAAATACATGAGTGACCTTATGCTCACGCTGATTAGTGTCGCCACAGAGGTATCCAGGAGAATTTCGTAGTGCGAGAGATAGAGGCAGAAGTGTGATGCAAAAAAGTAAAGGGCTCATACTATCCCCTTGAAAGACGCCCCTCTGGAAGGTGACCTTGTTCGTCGTCACTCGATGATTCCTAGATGAGATTGTAAATCTAGTTTTCCAAAGAGGCATCAATCTCTCTATGCATCTCACTATGTGTGGATGTACCTTCAAGCTTTCCAACAGAGAGATGATAAGTCTATGAGAGGTTGAATCGAAAGCTTTCCGGTAGTCAATCCAGGCCATTGAAAGGACGCGCTGATTGACTGTAGCGTCTTTACAAACACACCTGTCAATCAGCAGGTTCTCTCGACAGCCTGCTACACCTTTTTTCGAGCCTCGTTGTTCGTACATCTCTCGCCATACAGGCTCAATTCGTCGAACAATCCTGTTGTTTAGGACAGCTGTAAAGATCTTATACAGTGTGTTCAAACAAGTTATTGGCCTGTAATTCTCCGGTTTGGACAAGTTGCCTTTTTTCGGTAGGAGTATAGTACGTCCTAACACCAGCCACTGCGGAATGGGCGTCTCCGACTTTAAATATGAGGTGAATATGCGGGCCAAATGTTGGTGAATAGAAGTAAACTTCTTCCACCAAAAGTTCTTGATACAATCTGGTCCAGCACCGGAAAAGTTCTTCGTGCCTCTAAGTGCTTTTTTCACCTCTTCGGCAGTGACTGATGGGCACTCCTCATCAGATTTTATGAGGTTGTCGCAAAACTCCTTGAAGCGGATGATATTGTCAGTATCTTCTTTCAACTCTAGTGTTTTCGGGATCTTGTACACCTCTCTCCAAAAAGTCTCTACCTCCTTGGGCTTGGGTGGATTTTTTACAAAAACAGGGGGATCACTGAAGAGGCGTGATGGGTCAGCAAGAAACTGTTGATTCTCCCTGATCCATCTCTCCCTCTTCTGTATCCTCCTCCTTGCGTCAGATAACAGCCTTATTTTGTCAACAATATGCTGCTTGATTGTCAGCAGCTTTGACTTGTTCAGTGTGTGATTCAAGGTCCTTAGTTCTTGGGCGAACTTTCGAACCCTTTCCGTGAACGGTTTACCAGATGTTATGTAGTCAATCACACATTGAACACGGGACGCATTCTGTCTTGCCCATCCAATTTTCTTGTTCAGTTGATGCAAGCGTCTTTTGGTCTTTTGATCCATCGTCGGTTTCAGCCTTCGATTTGAATCAGCCAAAGCTCTCGCAGCACCATAAACTGAGCAATTGATGGTCCAGAGGTCGGAATCTTGCGAGATATCTCGACGAAGGGAGGTATCCATTTCAGCCAGATCTTGGGGCTTAGGAGGAACTTGCATGTTGATGTTCCTCCTTGTACTGAAATTGTGATCATCTTCCAGAAGGTGCCTGGTTTCTGCGGTTGGTCTTAATGTCGTTTCATCTTCGTCTGCAGCTTGTTCAAGCAGCGGTTGAGGAAGCGCTCCGCGTACATATCCATTTTTCCGGAGGTAGTCGGCTTGATTTCGCAAAGACTGATGCGAAACGTGTTGAAGCTCTGGGTGTTTCTCGCACCACAGAGTATGCATACGTGCCATAAAGCCTCCGCGAACAGGGATAATACTGGCATCGTAGCAGTCTAGCACGTCATTCTTAAGTTGATCCGTCCACTCAATGTGGGCGTTTCGCCGGTTCGTCGTCGTGTTTCCATCTAAATTATTTTCAGCACCCCGAACTCTAGCATGATCGGCATTGTTTGCCGATCCATTGTCGGGTGCTCTGCGCGTTCGATCGTTTTTAACCGCATCTACAACATTTTGGTGGTTTGTTGGTTTCATTGTTGTTCCCACGAGCAGCTAGGGAAAGGGTTTGTCAATCCTTGTAGAGCCCCGCATGCAAGGATAAGGCTGTACTCTGAGACGTCGCCCGGTATCCCAGAGTCACCGTTAAAGACACCTCACCCAGGTGCCATGCAGCTTTCGGCACGGTTCTCACACCTTCGCTTAGGGGTTATTCCTTCGGGACCATCCCTGGGCAATTGTCCGCGACTGCTTATTAATTATTGTAACCATATTCAGCAGAAACCCTTGGTACGGGGACCCTCCATCCGCAACCCGAGGACGCGTTCGGTGGCTTTGTCATAAGCCCTCCGGTTCTATTCCAAGGGAATAGAAACCGAAATATATATATATATATA
>CAKNXH010058819.1:10404-33794 GCA_932178445.1 Andricus quercusramuli
CCTAGAAACACTACCCGAATCGGGTAGTGTTTCTAGGTGGATAAATACTACCAGTGTGGGTCCACCACACCCACGACGGGTCAACAACACGCAGTATTCCCTGAACGGTCACCCATCCAAGTACTAACCGCGCCCAACACTGCTTAACTTCAGTGATCTAACGGGAACTGGTGTTTTCAGCGTGGTATCGCCGTTGACATACAAAATACAAAATAACAAAAAAATAAATAACAATACCACAAATTAACGAAGAAAATGCCGAAAATATAACTTAACGAATTATAAAACTGAACAAATCATAAAATAAATGAATTGTAAAATTCCCAGGAATATTTCAATTCCTGAAATTTCAATTTGCCGAAAATAATTAATAATTGATTCATTAAATTGTTTGTTTTATTTATAATTTCATGATTTATTCATTCAATTTGTATAATTTGTTGATTGTACAATCCGGCAATTTTATATTTCTGTCTCGAAGTCGGTCAATTTTAGTTTCAGATATTTTTATTTTCGGGATTTTATTTTTTGTCAATTAAGAATCTTGTTGTTATTTAAAATATTTAAAATTTCATAATCCGATAATGTATATTTTCGACAATTTTTGTCATAAATTTGTGTATTCGTTATTTATTTTTTCATTATTTTGCTTCCTCAAAGAGGAAGCTTTGTAATGGTAACATTTTTCAAAATTTTTAAATTCATTTAATTGAACCCTCCCTAATTTAAAAATGTCTATTACAATGTTCTAAGCAATTGTCCGGATGTGTGTGTGTGTGGATGTGTGGATATCACGCTTTCTTGTGAACACGATAACTAGAAAACGGTTGCAGATAAATTGATGAAATTTGGAGAGCTTATTTTCCTTACTAACATCTTGAAACTGACCGAAGGGTTTCTAAAAATATTTATTGCATTTTTTTCCAGCACTCAATAATATTTTTAAAATCGGTTTTTTATAGTAAAACTTTTTTCATTCGCATAATTAAAAGTTGTTGCAAGAATATAAAATATTCCTTGGTTCGGGACGAATCGATTGACCTATAATATTAATACATTTTATTGAAAAGTAGGGAAGTTATGGTAATTTATATATTTTGAAAATCGGATTTTTATAGTAAAACTTTTTTCACTAGCATAATTCAGAGTTGATGCAAGAATATAAAAGATTCCTTGGTTCGAAACGAATCGATTGACCTATAATAATAACGCATTTTATCAGAGAGTGGGGAACTTATGGTAATTTATATATATTGAAAATCGGTTCTTTATAGTAAAACTTTTTTCATTAACATAATTTAAAGTTGATGCAAAAACAGAAAAGGTGTGTTGATTCGAGTCGAATCGATTGACCTATAATATTAATGTTATAGGCTATAGAATTTTCCAGAAACCTTTCTGATGTATGTGTATGTATGGATGTTACATGTGTGTGCCGGAAGTGAGAAATCACTAGAATAGTCTAGAACTCGGAAGTGAGTAAGAGCGCTTGCGCGGAGAGAAGTAGTCACGAGAGATCAGGGAGAGGGCAGGGATAAAAATGCCAGAAGGTGCGAATTGCACGTTAGTTAGTTAGTTAGCGAGTTGGTTAAGAAAGGGCGAGGAGTCGCGTTAGAGTTTTTTTTGTTTTTCTAAAAAAATGTACCGCAGGCGCGAGTGCGCGAAATGTATCGAAGTTGTTATTTTAGTTTGCCTTGAAATAAACTGAACTGCCTTATTTAATCCTAAATTGGGACTTCAAGTTTCTTATTCCTGTGCTTGTCCCTAGAATTAGGCATTCTGGGAATAGCCTTTAATAATTCAGAAGTGGGATATATGTCGACTGATTATTCGAACCGTGTATACAAGTGATTATGTGAACTGTATGTGCAAGTGATTAGTTCTGATGACAACCGAAAACGAATTTGAGCAATTTTTTCAAAGGCATTTTGCCTCTGGAGGTGAGGATCTACAGTCGCCATTAGGGAACACTGGATCCGACGACGTCTATATGGACGGTCAACCGAATAATCAGCCCACCAACCCCGTGTTTCTCCGAGGTGTGCCAAATGGAGGACAGAATCACCACCCGTTCAATGGGACCGCACCAGGAATGAATCCAGGATTAGGGTTGCCCGACATGCAACATATGATGGCGGCTCTGATGACCATAGTGCAGCAAAACCAAAACGCCATGATGGCTTTGCAACAGAATATGCAGCATCCACCATCGCGATACAACGTGATGCCTGATCTTCACCGTAGCATCGAAAATTTCGAAGGAACTGAGGGTCCTGATAAAGCAAAACTTTGGATCGAGAAATTCGACTCTTACATAATGCTGCACAATTGGACACCAGCTATGGCATTCGAGACGGCCAGGATCCATATGAAGGGAGCGGCACGTGATTGGTACGAGGCACGCATTGCCACTGCTGTTGATTGGCCAAGTTTCCAAATGGCTTTCAGGGGTACGTTCGTTTATGAACGCACGAAAGTCGACAAATTATTGGAGTTGACACAATGCCTACAGGCCCTAAATGAGACGGCGACTGCACATTTTCATCGCAAATATCGTCTGTGCCAAAACTTGGAACTCAATGATAGTGAGACAAGAAAACAGATCTGCAAAGGTTTTCGATCGCGAAACCTAAGTGTTTATATCCGAGCCAAATCTTTTTTCGACATGGATCATCTTCTGCGCTCAATTGAAGAGTACGAGAGAGACGACTTGGAAAGACGGGAGCTTTTTGGACAGCGACGTGTTTCGAGTGCAGCAACGAAAGATAGGGCAAATGAGTTCTCTAGCAAACGACAAGCATCGACGTTTGGGGATCCGATCGAGGGAACGTCAGCGGCGACTACTTCGACGGCGGCAGAGTCAACGAATATCAAGAGCGGCGTCACGATTAAATGTTACAACTGCGGTAAACCTGGCCATATTAGTAAGTCGTGTAGCGAACCGACAAAAAAGGTAAGATGTTTTAGTTGTGATAAAATCGGACATAAGGCAAATAAATGTGATCGATTCGCGAATAAAGATTCTGTTAAAAAAGAGCCTAGTGAACAAAATGTAAACTCTGTGGTCGAAAGAAACGCGGATAGTTCCATAGATAAGTTTATTAAATCGGTTCTTATCAACGACACACCGTTTCAAGCGTTTGTGGACGCGGGAAGCTCCGTATGTACTATTAAAATAGGTGCAGCAATTGCTGCCGGATTTTTTATTACAGCCGGGAAACTTGAATTGCGGGGCTTTGGTGCGAGTGGAAATTTGGTCGAATCACCCGGTACAGTCAGTGGAATCCTTAAAATAGATCGAGTCAAGCCACGCGAAGTCACTTTCCGAGTTGTACCCGATGACGTACAAAGTTTTGAGGTTATGGTCGGACGTAGTTTTACGGAATTACCCGACTTAACGTATATTAGGGTAGGAAAAGTATTAGAATTCCACGATATCGAGAAATTCCCATTCGACTTGTCTCCAGAAATCGAACAGGGAGTGTGTAAGCCCGAAGTGAATAAAAATATCGTTGTCGAACCAAATTCAATCAATTTTATCAACGTAGTGTTTAATAACCGAGAAGTATCTGTACCGTACGCAAATTTCGGACGGGAACGAGAGGTATTAGAGAAGGGTCAATCCGTGGGTGAGGCGATACTTAGTATCGAACCCGTTAACGAAACCGAACCTCGGGTAGAACCGATTACTGAAAAAGACATAATCGTCGGGGGTGATGTCACGTCTAAGCAGAAGCAAGAACTGCTTGACATTTTAAATGATTATCGGTGTTCTATTGCACAAACATTAGATGAGCTAGGTCGCACTGATAAAGTCATGATGGATATAGAATTGAAACCCGGAAGTGAACCAGTCACAGCCAAACCATATAAAATGAGCGCGAAGGATAGGGAGGAGCTTGACAAAATTGTAACCGAATATAAACGTGTCGGAATCGTCACCGAGACGACGTCACCGTTTGCAAGTCCTGCCTTTCTTGTACGAAAAAAAGATGGAACGGGTAGAATGGTAGTTGACTATCGAGCACTGAACGCGAAAACTGTCAAAGTTAATTATCCAATGCCAAATTTTGATGATGCGCTAGAATACTTGTCGGAAGCAGAATTCTTCATTACACTAGATCTAGCGAGCGGGTTTTTGCAAATTCCGCTATCAGAAGACGCCAAAGTCAAGACCGCGTTCATTACAGAGTATCAGACAGGGCAGTTTGAGAGGGTTAATTTTGGCTTGACAAATGCACCATTCTTTTTTGCTAAGCTAATGAAAAAGGTGTTAGGTAGAGCACATGGCGAAATTGCCTTTAATTTTTTTGATGATACGTGCATTCCAGGTAGATCGTGGGAAGATTTAATCCGAAAATTACTAATCGTCCTCGACTTATTGAAAGAAGCCGGACTTACTTTAAATCTCGCTAAGTGTCGTTTTGGCATGAGATCGGTCGAATTTCTCGGATTTAGGCTAGGAAAAGATGGAATCCAACCTAGCGATGCCAAAACAGAAGCGATTAAAATTTTTAAACAACCGAAAAACGTCCATGAGGTAAGATCTTTTCTCGGTCTTGCGAGCTTTTTCCGACGATTCGTGCCGGGCTTCGCAAAAATTTCTGCCCCACTAACAATGTTGATAAAAGGGTGTAATAATGCCAAAAATACCAAAAATTTTATCTGGGGAGAAGAGCAAAACAAAAGTTTTATTGAGCTAAAAGAAAGGTTAACATGTCAACCGATTTTGATGATTTATAGTCCGTCAGCCATAATTACGGAGCTTCACACGGACGCATCCTCACGTGGAATTGGTGGAATGCTTTTGCAAAGCAACAATAATGACTTACGGCTAGTGTACGCTGTCAGTCGAAGAACTTCGGAGGCCGAGGCAGCGTATCACTCGAGCAAACTCGAATTAATGGCGATAGTATGGTCAGTAATGCGTTTAAGACAATTTTTAATCGGAATAAAATTTATTATAGTCACTGACTGCCAAGCGTTGATCTATATGAATGCGTTAAAAACTAAACAACCCCAAATTGTAAGGTGGTTTGGGATAATTGCGGATTTCGATTTCACGATTCGTCATCGAAGCGGCAAGCAAATGGCTCACGTGGACGCGTTGTCCCGAGCACCCGTTGGTGCTCCAGATGATGTAATTGACGACAATACCGTATTTCTAATTCAAACGCGCGAAGATGAGTTGCTCATGTTTCAGCGATCCGATCCTGATGTTCTTAAGAAGATTAAGATTTTAAGTAAAAGCGAAAATGAGCGTACCAAAGCAGAAAGGGGAGAAGTTAAAGAATTTTTGTTACGAGATGGAATGTTGTATCGCGTCGAAAAGGAAAATGGTACAACAAGAGAATTGTACGTAGTACCATGCGCAATGCGGAAAACTGTCGTGATACGTAATCATGATCTACGAGCTCATGGCGGAGTTGAAAGGACGGTAGCTCGCGTACGAGAATTTTATTATTTTCCGCGGATGAAAAATTTCATTAAAATTCATATTAAATCTTGTATCGAATGTATACTTGCTAAAGGGAAGCCCGGAAGACAAGAAGGCGAATTACATCCAATTCCTCCGGGTAAACGTCCTTTCGAGACCGTCCATGTTGACCACTTAGGTCCGTTTGTAGAAACTCCTCGTAAAAATAAGTATATTATCGGAATAATTGACAATTTGACCAAATTTTCTGTAATCGAAGCTGTCCGAAATACGAGCGCTAAAAGCACTGTTACGAGATTGGAGAAATTCGTCGAAAGGTTTGGGGCGCCTGCTAGAATCGTAACCGATAGGGGGACGTGCTTTACGTCCCAAGCTTTTGAAAAATTTACAAAAGAACATGGAATCAAGCATGTATTAAATTCTAGCCGTCACCCACAAGCCAATGGGCTTATAGAGCGCCTGAACGGAACAATTTTACCTGCGTTACGTGCGAGTTTGGGTTGTTCGGAAGCTGGAAAATGGGATACGATTCTTCCAAGTCTTCAACGGGATTTAAATACAGCAATTTCGAAATCTACTGGTCTTTCGCCTTTCGAAGCGCTCTATGGGTACATTCCACGATTTCGCGAGGGCATAACGCGTTGTCTAACAGAAAATAGCGAAACGTACCGCGTTCCTTGGGAACTGCAAAATGAGTTTAGAAATCATGTCGAATACGAACAGCAAAAATATAAGAAGCGTTACGACGCAACGCGTTTAAAGAACGTCTCATACAATGTTGGCGATATTGTATTTATGCAATGTAACCCGGTTGCGACAGGTGAGTCGACAAAGCTTCAGTCAAAATTTAAAGGGCCTTTGGTCATCACAAAGGTTTTATCTAACGACACTTACGCGGTCACAAGTTTAAGAAACCAGGGCGCGAAACGATCTTCAACAACCGCACACGTTAGCCAGTTGAAAATCTGGAATGCGAATGATAAAACTGAAGACAGCGACTGTATTACCGACTCTGAGAATGTAAGCGACGACGAAACAAATAGGAAAAATGTAACCGGAAAAGAGCGCAAAAACCCAGTGTCAACCGAATTTAAAAACGCGCCAAATGCTAGCATGGAACCAAGAAATAAACGAAATACCAAGGTTCCTAACTATTTGAAGGATTTTGAATTATATTAAAGATTTTGATGATTTCGTGTTCCGAGATTATATAACCTTATCTTCATCAATCCTTAGGAAAAGGGTGTTTTCGTTTATTTTATTATTATTTTTTTTTAACCTTAAGAAGTAACTTATAAGTTTGAGGACAAACTCATTGTAGGATGGCCGACTGTTATAGGCTATAGAATTTTCCAGAAACCTTTCTGATGTATGTGTATGTATGGATGTTACATGTGTGTGCCGGAAGTGAGAAATCACTAGAATAGTCTAGAACTCGGAAGTGAGTAAGAGCGCTTGCGCGGAGCGAAGTAGTCACGAGAGATCAGGGAGAGGGCAGGGATAAAAATGCCAGAAGGTGCGAATTGCACGTTAGTTAGTTAGTTAGCGAGTTGGTTAAGAAAGGGCGAGGAGTCGCGTTAGAGTTTTTTTTGTTTTTCTAAAAAAATGTACCGCAGGCGCGAGTGCGCGAAATGTATCGAAGTTGTTATTTTAGTTTGCCTTGAAATAAACTGAACTGCCTTATTTAATCCTAAATTGGGACTTCAAGTTTCTTATTCCTGTGCTTGTCCCTAGAATTAGGCATTCTGGGAATAGCCTTTAATATTAATGAATGTTATTGAAGAGTAAGGAAGCTATGGTAATGCATAATATTTGAAAATACGGTTTTTTATAGTAAAACTTTTTTCATTTGCATAATTCAAAGTTGATGCAACAATGTAAAAGATTCCTTGGTTCGGGACGAATCGATTAACCTATAATATTGATACATTTTATTGAAGAGTAGGGAAGTTATGGTAATTTATATATTTTGAAAATCGGTTTTTTATAGTAAAACTTTTTTCACTAGCAAAATTCAGAGTTGATGCAAGAATATTGAAGATTCCTTGGTTCGAAACGAATCGATTGACCTATAACAATAACGCATTTTATCGAAGAGCAGGCAAGTTATGGTAATTTATATATTTTGAAAATCGTTTTTTTTATAGTAAAATTTTTTTCATTAGCATAATTCAGAGTTGATGCAAGGATATAAAAGATTTCTTGGTTCGAAACGAATCGATTGACCTACAATAATAACGCATTTTATCGAAGAGCAGGGAAGTTATGGTAATTTATATATTTTGAAAATCGTTTTTTTATAGTAAAACTTTTTTCATTAACATAATTCAAAGTTGATGCAAGAACAGAAAAGATGTGTTGATTCGGTACGAATCGATTGACCTATAATATTAATTTTATTGAAGAGTATGGAAATTGTGAAATTGCATAATATTTGCAAACACGTTTTTTCATAGTAAAACTTTTTTCAGTAACATAATTTGAAATTGATGCAAGAACGGAAAAAATCTCTTGATTCGAGGCGAATCGATTGATCTATAATAATAATAATACACTTTATTGAAGATTAGGGAAGTTCTGCTCATTTATAATATCTGAATCATCAGTTTCAAACAGAAAAACTTTTTTCATCGACATAATTTAAAGTTGATGCATGAATAGAAAAGACGTTTTGATCATAAATTTTCAAATAGAGTAATATTATGACAATTTTTGTGAAGAAATCATAAAGCTGGGAGAGGGATAGGGTGCGACAGAACTTTCCCTTTTCCAGCTCAAAAAATTATTATTTCGAACGCAAGATTCGATTTGTCTGATTTGTCTTTGTATTTAAAAAATTTATTGTACTATTTTGTAATTTTTCATTTTTGGTAAATTTCTATTTTTAAATTGAGCAAAATGAAGACTTTGGTTTGTCTATTATTGAAAAAAATAACTAATGCTTCCTCTATGAGGAAGCAAATACATTTGCTAACGGGAAGCAAAGTGCTCGTGAAATGAGCACCATATAATTATAAATACAAACAAAGTGGAAACACTCGGGATCGAATTCACAGCTAGTTTTATAAGTTCCGAATATCCATGCAATTTTTTTGGTTTGAATTATGTCAATTATGCCGCTTTTTCCTACATTAAACAAAATAATAAGTAAGTACATAAGTCTCATTTACTACATGACTCTATACTATATGAAGGAAACATTATTTTGAATTATTTTTCATATTTATTTTGTAACTTTTATACTTTTTTACTATGGTATTGCACGGTTTTGTAGAACAAAGTTACTACTAGCGCCGCCGATGGCTGTTTTCAACTCTCATGACACATTTTTTACATTGGGCAGTACAGTGGAAGCACCCCCCTGGATGAATACCACTTGCATGTTAAAAGTTCCAACCAATCTTGTAACTTTACCACAGCAAGGCGTTGCAGAAGTACATTTTCTGCTTGTGAATCTGTGACTTTAAGAGTAGGTAATAAATGGACATATTTTCAGGGTGTTGCTTTTTTTGAAGCTGGTAAAAGTACAGAAACTGTTAAAAATTCCATTTTCCAACGTAATCTCACGTCTTGAAAGTTGATAATTGATAACGCGGCGTACTTGCACAGCTCTTAACATAGTATAAGTACAAGTAATTGTAAAGTTTCCAAGTTGCCCCGTATGCCTCCTGTCAAAGTCAAAGATATTTTGCTTATGTTCGAAGAACTCTGAAGAACTCGGAGGAACTCGGAGACTCAGAGTCGATGTCGACAATTTTGTGTTTTGGCTGTGATATTTTGTGTACAATGTTTCTCAAAAGGGGGGTGCTTCCACTATACTGCCCAAAGTAAAAAATGTGTCATGAGAATTAAAAACGGCCGTGCGGCGGCGCTAGTAGTAACTTTGTTCTACAAAACCAAGCAATACCTGGCAATACTATACCATTAAGCCATTTCCCTTTCGGCGAGCCTCTAGGGGTAAGCGTGGCACTACCCGATTCGGGTAGTGTTTCTAGGTGGATAGTTTCTTGTAGTAAATTACTACAAGTGTGGGCTCACCACACCCGCGACCGCCAACAGCAACGCAGTAGTATCAGACAGTCACCCATCCAAGTACTAACCGCGCCCAACACTGCTTAACTTCAGTGATCTAACGGGAACTGGTGTTTCCAGCGTGGTATGGCCGTTGCCAATACCATAGGAAAAAAGTATCAAAGTTACAAAATAAATATGAAAAACAATTTTAAATTATTTTTTCTTCACAGTGTAGAGTCAGGTATAGTAAATGAGACTTATGTACTTACTTATTAATTATTTTGTTTAATGTAGGAAAAAGCGGCATAATTGACATAAATAAAAAAAATGCATGGATATTCGGGACGTCGTGGGGGTTAAGGCGTAGGCTTTAGACCCACTCCGTCGGCTTGCGGGTTCGATTCCCGCCTCGCACTCTGGAAGAGCCTCGGTGGCCCATGCGGTAAACACTAGCCTAGCAAGGCATCTCCGGAGAGTCGTGGGACCGGTACCTCTAGAGAAAAAGGTTCTCTAAGTACTTAAGGCTGTTGCTCTTGGTGGTTCGGAACCCACCTTAAACTGTAGGTCCCCCTCCCACCACCAGATAAATGCGTGGGAGTGTGTGTAAAGGAATAGGGAAGAGATACAAGAAAAATGTAAACCCTTAGGGGACACATTAGAAGCTTCCATTCCATTCCATAACGAATGCACAAATTAATGAAAAAAAATTGTCGAAAATATAAATTATCGAATCATAAAATTTCCAAAATTTCAAATAACGACCAGATTCTTAATTAACAAAAAATAAAATCCCGAATTTAAAAATATCCGAAACTAAAATTGACCGAGTTCGAGACCGAATTATAAAATTGCCGGATATTATAAAATTAAGGAATTATACAAATTAAATTAATAAATTATAAATAAAATAAACAATTTAATTAATCATTAATTAATCAATTATTAATTATTTTCGGCAAATTTAAACTTCAGGAATTGAAATATTTATGGGAATTTAACAATTCATTTATTTTCATAATTCGGTCAATTTTATAATTCGCTAGTTATACTTTCGCCATTTTTTTCGTTAATTTGTGGTTTTGTTATTTATTTTTTCGTTATTTTGTATTAGTCCGGATATTCAAACACTTTTAAATATAGTGACGAAGGTAAAATATTCTAACATTTGTATACTCACTCTTAAAGAAAGACATTATCGAATATTTTTATCTTTGGCAATAGTCAAATTAATTGAGAATTATATTTCGAAGTCTTATAGTAAATTGCGAATTAGAATTGGGTTCCAGCTAATTTCGCTATTTTCTTTTTTTGCAAATTAGCTTTTTTGGAATCAGCTAAAGAAATTTGAGCAAACTGTAGCATTCTATTCTGCAAGTATAAGTGAATAGTGTAGACCAAACTTCTTTCCCATGTTCTGCACATAAAAGTAAAATATGGTTTTAGACAGGAGGCTGTTTCTCAACGAAAAAATTTGTATGGAAAAAGACGAATTATGCACATTTCTCATGTAGATGCTAAAGTTACCATGTTGAATAAAAACACGAATATTTTAGGTTAGAATAGCATCACCTAGAATTTCATAATGCATTGTAATTTTACAGAATCTGTCTGGAAACTTATGTAACCTAAAAGTTGAATTCCATATTAAAAGTGGATATTCGTTAATGTCAGTGAAAACGTTACTTTAGGAGTAGGTAATAATCGGACCTACTCTGAAAGTGGTAAAAATTACCAGAAATTATTTTTTTGCAACGCTGTACGGGAAGTTCTCAGTATATGCACCAAAAAATGAGCAGCAAATGGCCGATTCTTGATGAAGTCAAAGTGTGCGGGAATCACAACATTCCCGTACAAAATTTCGTATTGACCATCAAGCATACTTTGAAGGAAAGTGTGTATCTGCTGTATTCCACGCACGGAAATTAAGGGAACCGCTAGTTTCTGGTTGGTCGCAAGAATTATCACAACCAATCTAAAGCCTCCGGATGCGTGATCCAACAGTATAAGCTGCCATTGGTAAAAATTTTACGCGCGCGGTTCAAAATCGAATTAATTTAATTCGATTTTGAATCGCGCGCCAGATTACAGCCAATTGTAGAATTTGTCTAGCGTGATGGCCAACGCACGGTCCACTTTATCTCAGCAAAAAAGAAAGTATTGATACGAATTGAATTGAAAAGACTAAGGCACCCTGCAAATCCCGCTTTGCGACAATGACGCATTGGACCTATGTGTCAATGCATGTAAATTAGTGAAGACGGTATTTCAATTTTGAATCTTTCTATACGTACGAATACAGTGCAAAAGTCTAAAGTCAGCGAAAACAGTCCAATGCGTCAGCACCCAAACGCTTCAACATTGGTCAATGCGTCTGAATTCGTGAGAGTAAAATACACACTTTAATTCGCCCCAATCCGTCACGGCGAATTTCAGCAAGTGTTGATTTATACAATTCAATCCGTAACAGGAAAACCAACGTGCAGGGCACATAGGATTTATTGTAAATGTTTAGTAAATTGTCTCGTAGCTCAGTGGCGGGTACTCTGGACGGATACACGAGGGATCCCTGTTTCAAGTCTCGACGCATGCACTTTTTATTACTTTTTTTTTATTGACCTCGACCACGCATTCATACGAATCCACACTCATTCAATTCGTGCTGTCTCAATTCATCTAAATGCGTCTCAATGCGTTCGAACGATTCAGAAAAAGGGATTCACGCACATTACAAAAATGTTAATTCGCCCTAATCCGTATCAATTTTTTCTTTTTTGCTGGGATCAACACTGCCATCATTTCGTCAGCTGAGAAGTTGAGCGTTTAGGTTAGTTTGCCTGGTGCAACTTTGTGATTGAGAGAATCGAGTGTAAATCATTTTAATTCGGTTTTTTCTTTCTCTCGGGAGGGGGGGGGGCTTCATCCCGAACCCCCCACGGGGGCTCTGCCCTGCACCCCACCCTACAACCAACAATCATAATACCTACCAATATTTCCTATGTCACGAACTTCCCTTTACCGGGGTTACAAAAAATAGTATATGATACGCGTGCGGGTTGGTGATTCCTACTCGTTTGAGATTCCTACCCGCCCTTGTATCATAATGTACTATTACAGTGCACATATCATAAAAGAAAATGATTTAAGAGCGTTGGAACCAGGACCCAACCTCAAAATTGAATTGCTTGTTTCTCTAGGAAAGTAGAAGCTTTAAATCGAGCTGACCGATGTTTGCGATTTTTGAATTATTTTAGGATTGTCTGTCGAACTGACAGACACGCCATTTTCTTTGAACTTTTAACATGATTGTTACATGATTATTGTCAGGTGAAGTGTCTTTACTGATCGGGTAGTCGTCCGGGCACTGGCCATGACGTTGTAATTTGTAATTAAGATGCGATTAAGTTGCCAGTCGGAAGTTGGAGAGGTGACGGATGCCGATATCGGAGAAAATCCAAGTGCAGTAGTAGAGGTGAACAGCGAGAAAGTCTCGGTGCATGCCGAGGGGACAGACTGATGGGCGAAGGAGGTTTTAGTACACGGAGAGAAAAATGTAGGCATTAGCGCGTGAACATTTGTCACGCATTAATTCAAAAAGGGCGAGCGAAATTTCCAAGAGCTTCCACGGACTTTCTCGGTGAGTCTCCTTGCGATTTGACTTTAGGCCACGCCTTCTGCGAACATTTAGTGGTGCGAACGTGTCAACAGGCAGAAGGCGTGGTCCGCGTGGTTTGAAGGAAAATCGCAAGAGACTCACCGAGAAAGTCCGTGGAGGCTCTTGGAAATAAAACAAGAGACGCCTTCGATATGCGCCTGATGATTCATCTGACTATTCATCAGCGATGAATAGTCCATGCGTTAGTGCCTTGAACTCTCTTGCGCTAAACCCCGGATTTTTTTTCTCCGTGTAGCGAGATCTAAAAAAAATAATACAATATTTATGATAGATTTTCGCACAACTTTGCATCAATATTGCTTGGGAGAGGACAATTATATTACGGCAAAATTGCTGCAGTATTGCGTACATTTGGTAGAATATTGTGCACATGGAAGATCGCAATGATTGTAAATATAAAAATTGTAGTATTTTATAGCAATAAACGACAGCGTTATATATTTATCCGAGTAAAAGTGGTCTTGTGATTTGTTCACCTTATGGAAATAAGAAAAAAGTAACAAGATTATTGGGTTTAGATTTGATTTATTTAACATGAAATAAGAAAACTTTGGTGTAAAACAAAGTATTGACAGTGAGTACGAGCTGGTTTATCGAGTCAGATTAAATTGTACATAAAGCTATAAATACACAATTACGTGGACGATGTACACCAAAAACTATCAGTAAAAACAAATAAACAAAGCGGTCTTCCGTTATCACATACGGAAAGTAACAAATGACTTATTTTTGTTTTCTTATTAAATCGCACGATTATGCACTAAGCAGTTTAAGAAGCTATATCTGTATGAATTACTTGCTGACAGTATAACCGCTTATTACCGTTACCTCTAAAGTCACTTTAAAGCGGCAATTTCGATTATCAAGATTACATTATTCAATATTCGCTAGTATCACGCAATTATACATTATTTCGAATTATTTTCGAATGCCGTACGACATTGCAACGAACTTTGCGAAGGCTTAGTCGAATTACAGCAACACAAACCACTTCAACTATGCAATACTAACCATTTACTCTCTATACAAAATTAGGAGAAAACCAAAATGAAAGATGAATATCTTCCCTAAAAATATTATTTCTGAACAATTAATTTCATGACTTGTTTTTCATTCGTCTTTGCGTCGATGCAAGTAATTACTAGCACAGTTATAGTGATTGTTTTCGCCAGATTGGAATCCAATAAGAAAACAGTCATGTATAAAGACTCCGCACTCTTAAAAATTTTTAATTATCCTAGAGGTGTGAAAAATTGATCCTTTTACATAAGCTCAGTCTGCATTTTCTTTAAAAGAGTTCTTATCGTTTATCAACGACTTTGATTGAGAGACAAAAAGTTTCACAAAATTCGATCGAACGGTAGTGCAGTGATGTAGCTTCGATTAGACATTTTTTACTTTTTGTTTTCAAGGATTCTTCAAGCTCGTTACAATGCTTGTTTTAGAACGCGAAAGTGCCGCTTTATATATAGGTGATATAATACGGTTAATCGTACGGCAGTTGTCTAAAGTAAAATTGTACTTACAAATTTACGAGTAAAGACGCCTGAGTATATTTTATATTTTCGTTTTAATTGCTAGTTGACTATGCTTAATTCTTGAAGATTAATCGTGTGCTTTTTTTAAATTCGAACGCCAGAAGCGAAAAGCTTACCGAGCCTTACGTAAGCTGTATAGCTATATCTAATAGCACAATTTAACACGTATACGAGACACAAAAATTTGCGCAGCATTAAAATCACATCGATGACAGAGGGCGCGTCGCAGCGGCACGGAGAAGTTCGCCTCTTTCCAAATGATTTTATACCTATTTCATTTATCAAATACTTTCTTCAAAGTTCCCACATGGCTGGACATTTATTTCCTCTTTTAATTTTCTTCAAAGAGAATTGACTCAAGAAGTATCTTGCAAACAATGTTCAAGTATAAATTTAAATGAGCTTAGAAGCAAGTTGTAGTAATTATTATAGTACAATAAATAATGGAATAATTTAAAGAAAATTCTATAATTTTCCGCGCCGGGTATCGATTTTACTTGGAATAGGAAGAATATACAAATGGTTTCTATTTTATAAATAAAATAAATATTCTATATATGGGAGGAAATCAATGTCAGGTGGTCACGCGGTATGTCGCTTATCTGACGCTGGGAAAGATGACTGCTGATCGACGAATGGCAAATCAATAAATGTGGCATATACAGTATACTTTATAGCCTAGAAGTAATATCATTGTAAAAACGAGCTATGAGCCTTGTAGTACTAACTATGCCTGCGGTTCATTTTGTATCTCACCCAACAAATTTATTTGGACACTTGAACGATTTTGGGCCCCTATTTTTCTCGCAGGCAGCATGGTAATACGAACTCGCAACCAACTGTTCGATTGTTCTTAACTATCTACGTTTACTCGCTAATTCTTTGCATTAACGGTGAAATCGACCGCACCCGTGATATCTTTATTACAACTTCGTGCCTTGATCTTAAACCATAACATGGCAAACATTGAGTAGATGTTATTTCCTGTCACCCAATAGTTTTTGGTTTTTCTCATCATTCGTCGGAGACACAACCTTCGTTACAAAATTATAAAACGTTTGCCTACAGAATGCGGCAGTGCGACACAACCATGATTGAATAGAAACTGAGCGAATCTTTGAACTTTTCTGCCTCATAGAAATTGAAGGAAATCAATGCGAATTTACTTGACTTCTAATTTGTCAGTAATACCATACTCTTAAAAACCTTGCTGCCCTACTATACATTTAATTAGTTCCTAGAAAAATTACACGTAATTACTGTGAAAAATAAATAAATTGTGAGATTACGTTGAAGCTGTTTTCAAATTATTGATTTTTGTTCGTTTTAACGAAAAGAGAAAAGTGTCTGTAAAACATGTAGTACAGCAGGATATTCAAGATGATGGTGATTATTCGGATCATCAAATCTACTCGACTCTATTTCTACCATATTTTTGCAATCGCAATACGGAACCCCTTTCGAATCTTCACCCCTGCCGTGTTTAAAATACTCCGTTTCTCGGCGATTGCAAATCAGATCAAGAGTTTAGTTCCATACTTGACTTTGTATGTGCCAAATAATATTAAACTGAATATTTGCCATCTCAGCTCTGCTAAAGATGTTCACGATTGATAGACTCCAAACGAGAAAGCATTTTTTTTCAACTCTGCCAATTCTGTTCCGTTTAATTTGTTTGTTATATTTAATGGAATAACAGAAGTGAACGAATCCGCAAGGAGATTCTGAGCAAGTAGTATGGGATCATTTAAAACTTCGCTGTTCATATCACAGACATAGAAAGCATATAGTGAAACATCCCCATTGGTTAAACATGGGTAACTAAAACTGAAAAATACTACAAAAAAAGGACTGGGGCAGACTCGGATGAAAAATGTTCTCTCTGAACTCTTCTGAATATCGCTTTTTCCGCCAAATTCTAGATTTCAACTCCGAGGTTGAGCTTAAGAAAAAAAGAGCTTTTTCTAGAGAAGTTCAAAGCTCGATCTCGGAAGATTTCTGGTAGAGAGAATTCTTCAATTCCGGCGACGAGTGCGAGTAAAGGACACCGAAAGGGCCAACTGCATACGCTTTACGCGTCTATTTAGAGCGAGAGCTCTGTTTGACAATAAATAGCTTATATAAATAACCGAATACACCTGCCGGTGACATAACTTAGAAGTTAAATCGTTGCATCCATACTGTGGCTACAGTACTGGAAAACAATTGTGAGTACATCAATGTACCCACATGCTTTCTGTGACCGTCCTGAGCGTTCGATTGGAATCGATTGACGGTAGTACGCGAGTCGAGGAAAAATGGCATTTTGTTTCAGTGGTAAAGGTGGAAGACGGACAACGATTTACAGATTACACTGCCACAGTATCGTAGGGTGTGAGGAGTCCCCCGTGGGTACCGAGGGGGGCGCTGGTTTGCCGGATAGGTGCTTCGTTTCTGTAACAGAGCCAAATAATTTAGTGCGTGCGAATATAGACAATTTAAAATCGCAAATATAAAACTGATCTAAAAGAACTGGATACATATAAATTTATAAACAAAATACACGCCCGTCAAGATATTTATACTAATAAAAATAGATACATTCCTACAAGTACGCAGGTCTTTTAAACAAATTTATATCTACGTTACTAAATCTAAAATCAAAGACAACTGGTTTTTTTCTTTGAAGAAAAAAAGTAGCTCACACGTTAGTGGTCACAACCTTTAGGTCGCTTAACGCGCCTTTCTTTTATTTAAATAAATAAGAGAATAAAAATTCCACGAAGTTGAAAATTACGTTGAAAGTTACAAATAGAAAAATAAGAAACAGTTTCATTCCCAGCTAATCCGAGGTCGAACCCAAGATTTCTATCTGACTCAATCCAAACTAATCTGCCGTTGAACCAAGGATTCTTATCCGACTGAAACCAAACGTCTTTTCATATGAGCACAGGAGTCATGCGCACGGACTGACAAGGATTGAATTAAGTGGTTTCGAATTAGTATAAAATTCATTCGGATTAAACTGACGGATTGAAGAAGATTAAAAGGTGGATGTGGATCAGTTTCGGATTGGCCTTGGTATTGGTTCAGAAATGAGCCTCGGATTCTTCCGGATTGGGCTAACGGATAGAACGGTGGTTTCTGGTTGGCTTCAGATTAGTTTCAGATTGAACTTGTTCTTGGTTTATGGACTAAGATGGCTTAAAAGTTGCACGGGATGAGTCTCGAAAACGTATAGATTAGACGTCGGATTGAGAAGAAGATGTATGTATAGTGTATACCATTAAGCCATTTCCCTTTCGGGGTAGGCGTGACACTACCAGATTCGGGTAGATTCGGATTCATCCGAACTGGGTGCACAGATTGAACAGGATTGAAAGGTAGTTTCGGGTTCATTCAGATTGAACTCACGGATTTGAAAGGATTGAAATGTCGGTTCAGATTAGTTTTGGATTGAACGTGAGGTTGGCGTATGGATTACGAAGGAATAAATGTCTGGGCGGATAAGCCTTGGATTCATTCGGATTGAATTTGTAGTCGACTCGACTCACAGATTGAGAGGGACTGAAAACTTTCTTCGAACTGGATTATATACAGATTTCGGAATAGTACGGGTTGGTTCGGAATTAAATCTTCTTCCACATTATGATCAGAAAAGGCTGCGACACAATTAAAATGAAACCGTGTAACGTAATTTATGTATGTACATTAGGGTGGACCGAAAAAAATAAATTTTTAACAATCGATTTCTAATAAAAAAAATTGTTAGTTCTTCATGAGCTAAATATCATTCGAAAATTTTCTTTGAACTCGATTAATATCTTTTACCTCCTCAAGCGTGTTGAAAATGGAAAAATTTGTATTAATGCCTAAAATATATTTAAAAAATAAATTCTTACAGTCAAAATTTGTTTATACATGTAGAACTATATGCCTGAAGAATTTATGAAAGCACCTATTTGATATTACAAAATAGCGGAAAATTCAAAATTTAAAATAGGACATTTTTTAAATTTTAACTTGACTGAATTCCACGCAAAAAATTACTTCAAAAATAAATTATAAGAAGTAAGTAAATAATTAATTTATTAATTATTAACAATTACAATTTTCAAGTAAAATCCGGCTTGTTTCGGAAATCAGTTGAAATATGGCCCTTATGTAACCAACTATTTTTACAGCAATATAATCAAAATTGAAAAAATGTTGATCAATTTTTAATTTATATATATATTTTTGATATCAAATAGGTAAGGTAAATGTCCCAGTAATCGAGAAACTTGGTTATAATTTGAATATATTGTTACAAAAAAATGTTGAAAATAGCATTTAATGATAAAACTCACTTATTTTTAGCATTTTATAATAGCAAATAGAAATAACATTCATTCGAATAAAATAAAAAGCAAGAAAATTGGCATCACGGTTACTGGGACTAAGGCCACGATTACTTGGACGTTTACTTTACCCATGAATTCTTTAGGCATATATTTCAATATATAAAAAAATTGGTGACGGTAAGAATTAATTTTTTCATATATTTTACGCGTAATTACAATTTTTTTTCATTTTCAACACGCTTGAGGAGGTAATAGTAGATTACGCGAATAGGGGAGAAAACGTGAAAATGCAAACGAGCGTGCAGCCAAATCACGCGAGTTTGCATTCCCATGTTTCATCCGTGGCGCGTATACTATTTTTCTTGATGAGAATGTGGAAATGCAGCGGCTTGAGTAACGAGTAACGACAAAGACCCGACAAACAACAATGAACACATAACCTCAGTTGCCATCTGTCAAACACAACCAACGAAGGATGGCAGTACTGTTTCGCGCTTGCTAACCTCTTTAGTGTATAGTTTCAACCAATCACCGATACGAAAATAAATTCACATGGCAGTTATTCATCCAATCACGGAGGCGAAAATAACTTTATCCCAGGGTAAAATTATTTTCGTCTCGGCAATTGGATAATGCAAAATATTACACCACAGTGTGCTGTAAAAGGCTACTTTCGCGATGTTCGACGAGGTACGAAAGCTGCCGTTTTCCACGATCGTGTCAAGAAAAAGATATTAATCGATTTCAAAGAAAAATGTTAAAGTATAAAGCTTTTAATTTATAACTTTATAATTTTACAATTTAAATAATAATAATTAGAAATTTTTTAAATAATTTAAAGCTCATCAAGAACTAACAATTTTTTGCTATTAAAAATTGATCGCACGAAATTCACATTTTTTCGGCCCACCCTAAATTGTAAAAAAATATATTAAGAAACTTTTCTCATTTACATTTTGATCTCCATAAACTTCAAGTAAAGATAAAAAAAGTAAATACAATCAATACATTTAAACGCATTATATTTCTAAAGTAGAAAATTCTCCAAAAAACTGCACGATTTTTAATCCATATATTATACATATATTGATGTATTTTTATTTCCTTTCTGACAAGTTTAATGCTTCACAAAAGTATAAAAACCACTTATCTTATGTTATATTTACATAATAAAAATGATATGGGTGACGTATGAAATGAGTATTAGATGACGGATAAAAGAAAACAGTTATTGGCCCTCACTGAAGTTCGTTAAGATAGAATTGGTTTGATGACATGAAAATAATGGATGGGAGGAATTACAGTGAATTGTGAAATGGTATAGAGAATTCCTTAACATTCATATTTTACAAACAATGACATGAAAAAGTACATAAAACACTTAACAATGGTAATTTTAGTTACAAGCCACATTTAAAGCAACATTAACGTAATACTAAAAACATTTTGGTGCAAAAGCAAGCAGTGCATAAGTGATGTAATTATTATAATACATATAACTTCTGCTTAATGCATAATTATCACTGTTCAAACTTGCACAATTATCCAATTTTATTATATTTTTGTTTATTTTCAAAATTCAGTTGATTTGTTCAACATTGTGTTCTACGTTGAATATGCTTTTACATATAACATGCATTTTTGGATACAAAAAATATAGTTTTGGGTAAGTTGTTTTCAAATTAACTCGTTATAGTTACGCTACTTTCCAAAAAAGTATTTCGAATTTAAAGAATTCAAAAAATGCAAAGAAATTGAAAGAATTCAAAGGAATTTAAAGAATTCAAAAGAATTTATTTGCAAATAAATGCAAACAATTTGTCGACTTCAAATTAAATATGTGTAACAGGCGAGACGTTACTTTAGTCCTTAGGATAAAAAAATCACTTAAATACAACTCAAGTTATTTAATTTATCCAAAGAAATTCCAAAGAATTCATGGTAATTTAAGAGATTTCAAAGCATACAAAGGAGGCATTCAAAATAGACATATAAAGAATACAAAGTAACCAAAACGTTACTAAGATTAGTTAAAAGCTACTGTAAAAGTTGCAAACAACTTATCTTGTTCAGTAACTTATATTTGTTAATTACTATTTTAACGAATTACTACACAGCACTGACAAAAATATTTAGTCATTTATACGTAGTTACATCTATTAGGTATTCTAATCATTATCAGCTTCACTCTTCTCTAGGGGCCGTAAGTAAGTATTACGTAAGTATTTTCAGTTTATTTTGAACCCTACCCTCCCCCATATAATTATTATTAATTACTTTTTAGACCCCCAGATTTTTTTTTGCTGAAAGCAGATTTTCAACGAGAACGATGAAAAACCTCAATCTAGTAAGAAATGATTTTTGCTGTTGTATGACTCTTGTACTTAAGTGGCGTCTAAATCAAAAAAGAATTGTCTAAGATGATGTGGAATAGGGTGTATTGAAAAAAAAAAGTTCTTCATTCGTAGTTCTAATAGGAACGAAAAAGTTCTTTTGGGAATCAAAAACACTCCCCTAAATGTTAAAAGACCTTGAAGTTTTTTGACCAGGTGTTTATCAATTTGAAAGATGTAAATATTTTTCGTTGTACTGGTCCATAATTTATTACTATTTAAAAGTCGTAAAGCTTTCGTTTTCCAATGGAAAACGTCTATAGTACACATGATTTTTTATAACCTTATCATTTCACGATGACTCTACGAAAAACGTTTATATTTTATTAGATTATATTGTGACTACTTCCAGGGCATCTCTGCATCTCGTTCAGCTAACATGTGTTGGCCCACCTTTCCTATAAAAAATAAATAATAATAGCTGAAAGATATGGGGGAGAAGGGGAAAATAGTAACAATATAATCTAATAAAATGTAAACGCTTACATGTATAATGAGATAAATATCTCAATCGTATATGTAGATTTGCACCCTTTTCGTAGAGTGATCGTGAAATGATAAGGTTACAAAAAAAATCTGTACTGGAGAGGTTCTCCATTGGAGAACGAAAGCTTTGAGACTTTTAAGAAGTAATATATGATGGTCCAGTAGAACGAAAAATATTTAGATCTTCTAAAAAAACACCCCCCTAAAGTTTCATTAAAAACACCTTCTCTCTCTGCATCGAAGGTATAGTCCAAAAGCACTTAAAGCGACACACTTGTTATTTGTAGACCAACAAATATTTTGTGGTACCTAAGGTACCAGAAAAGAAGTTCAGAACAAGTTAATTTAACCTCTGTAGTAATAATGCCACTGAACAAATATTTTTTACCCTACCTAAACAACCTTGAAATTTCAAATACTCTAAAAATCGACTTCTTCGCTGTTTTCTTAGAATTATATCAATTCTTTCGACAATTTGACCGCGAAATATGTGATATGTGTTATCAAAAATGTAGTTTCAATATATTTCAACAATAATATATGATGAAGGTTGACATTAAAATAATTTTTACTGATTTTTAATTACAATAAAATATTTAAAACTGAAATATTGCTTCTTATTTCACGATAACAAATTTTCGGTACCTGAATTGAGAGCAAATATTTTATATTGTTCCTAAATTTGTGTCTATATACTGAAAAACTCATACAATTTTTTTAAACAAATTTTTTATTAAATTTCAAGAAAGCTTAGGATAAATAAATGCTGGAAAACATTTTTATTTTATTCAGACACTCAAAATTTATTTAACAGTTAAATAAAAAACAGTATGTCACTTTAAGATACTTTAATGTAATTAAAAGGGAATAATAATGATTTTAATGTCAATCTTCTTCATATATTATTATTGTAATAGGTTGAAAATACATTCCTGATAACACATACAGGGTGGCTCAGACCACCCGTCGACCCCTTTTAAAATCTAAAATACGTAATAAAATTAAAAGTTCCGTACCTCCTAATAGTAACTGGACTGTGCCCGATCGAGTGGAGGTATTTTCGACTTCCGGCTCCCATCGGAAGTGGCCTATTCAGACCGGAAGTCATTTTTTTGAAACGTAGTGACATATTTTTCTTTATTGATTTCGATTTTACGGTTAAAAATGACGTGCGATGAAAAAACCCTTTGGGTTTTTTAAAACCAACGTCAAAATATATTTAATTTAATTATTTTCTTGGCCATTCGTCAAGATGGGCCCCACAAGCTTTTGAATATTTGCCGCGCGCCAGCGACGCCACTAGCGGCGACTATGTACATTATTGTAGTGCGGAGTATGGCCGCCGTGCGAGCGCCGTCCGGTCAACGAGCAGCGGCGGTCAAACTCGCAGATCAGTTCGAGTCCGGCCGCACCCCCAGGCTGTGGTCACTAGTATAGGCAACCGCGATCACACATATTCTGGTCCTGTTTTGCGGGCTCATTAGATGGCTCTGTAGGTCTTTCCCCGCTACACGTCGCTGAGGGGTC
>CAKNXH010058819.1:34194-63954 GCA_932178445.1 Andricus quercusramuli
ATATATATATATATATATATATTGAAAACCTGCGGGCTCGTTTGATGGCGCCACCGTCGAATATACGCGGTCGCTCCTAAAGCATTGAGTGACCACAGCCTGCGCACCCCGGCGAGGTAGTCGCTCTCGAAAACCGCGCGAGAATCTTTGATCCGCGAATATTCTGGTTCTTTCAGGATCTAGAATCCTTAACCGTAATAGGGTCATCCACTAATTCTTTTTTTATTTTTGCACATTAAATTATATGCTCTAAAATCACTAATAATGCCAGCATAGTGCAAAAAAAACTTTTTTGCGAATTTATATTTGAAAAAGAAAAAATTGTACACATTTAAAATTCCTATTTCTTTCGCGCTCATTCCGCCATCTTGATGTGACGTAGCTAGCCGCCAAACGCTTGTAAATAAGCCGGGCGATTCAAGTTTTTTTCATAAAAATGCAAAAAAATCAGCGCTGCCATTGGTGTTTTGTGCCTCAATGCAAGAACACGTCTGTCCAAAATCCAGGAAATTTATTTATATTTTTACCCAAAGATGAGGAATGAAAAAAATTTAACGACAACAATATATTGTTGCAAAGATCATTTCAACGCTATAGGTAAATATTTTTATTTTGAATAGAAAAATATATTTGAAACATGCTTTTTTGATAACATAAAGTTCGTAATTGACTGATGTTCAACGGTATATGGGGTGCCGGGATGTATGTGAGCTATAACCTCGCGAAATCAAATCGTTTATTCACGCAACAAGTATTATAAAATAAAATATTTATAAAAGTAATTATAAATCATATAATTATGAATTTTATAACAATTTTATAGAAGTATTTGTGAAAGTATTTATAAAAGCAACTATAAACAAAAGTGAGGTTAGGTTTTCTGAATTGAATATATTGCATATATGTTAGGATTCGCCTTAAGCAATTGTCATTCTCAATAATTAATAAATTAAATGAATGAAAATGAATGTTTCAAAATGTTATCGTCATTTATGCCGTTTACTTTTTCGCTTTCACTCCTCGAGTGACAGCAACATTGAAACTGGAGCACTTCGCGAAGAAGTCGCTAATCAGCCATATTGATACTTTATAAAAATAAACCGTGAGCCGTGAGGGCGCCACATGCTAACTTTTATAAATCGACATTTACTGTGGCTATTTTATCACTTTTTAATAAATTATTATAAATTACTAAATAATAGAAATTGAGTTTTAATTTCACATTTTAATTCGTTGGGAGCAAAAGTTTATAAGAAACTCAACTATAAGGCAAACAAAATTTTGGTGGATGACCCTATTGTTAATCACTGTGAATATTTGAGTTTTGAAATATAAATACACACGAAGACTCGTTGCAGTATAATTATACCCTTTCTCGGGGCCCTGTTTCCCCCTTGTGATTTGCAACCGGAGGATTAACTCCGACTTAAGCGTAGACGAACTAATTTTTTTTGGTGAATAATCAAGAAACCAATGGAGGGTAATAGTTCTGACGTGGCGTTGGGCGATCCCGCCGTAAGTTTATTTTGGTTTTCTCAAAAATAAATAATCTCTTCCGGGTCCTCGGCCATATGGAGGATTCCCGGTTTTCCTAAAAATCTAAAACTCGCGAAACTAAATAATCTTTTCCGGGTCCTCGACCATATCGAGGATTCCCGGGTTTCCGAAAAATCTAAAATTCGCGAAACTAAATAATCTTTTCCGGGTCCTCGACCATATCGAGGATTCCCGGGTTTCCTATAAATCTAAAACTCGCGAAGTTAAATAATATTTTCCGGGTCCTCGAACATATCGAGGATTCCCGAGTTTCCCTAAAATCTAAAACTCGCGAAACTAAATAATTTTTTCCGAGTCCTCGACCATATCGAGGATTCCCGGGTTTCACTAAAATCCTGAACTCGTGAAATTAAACAATCAGTTCCGGGTCCTCGACCATATCGAGGATTCCCGGGTTTCCTAAAAATCTAAAACTCGCGAAACTAAATAATCTTTTCCGGGTCCTCGACCATATCGAGGATTCCCGGGTTTCCTAAAAATCTAAAATTCGCGAAACTAAATAATCTTTTCCGGGTCCTCGACCATATCGAGGATTCCCGGGTTTCCTATAAATCTAAAACTCGCGAAAATAAATAATATTTTCCAGGTCCTCGACCATATCGAGGATTCCCGGGTTTCCTATAAATCTAAAACTCGCGAAATTAAATAATCTTTTCCGGGTCGTCGACCATATCGAGGATTCCCAGGTTTCCCTAAAATCATAAACTCGCGAAATTAAACAATCTTATCAGAGTCCTCGATCGTACCGAGGATAACCGGGTTTCCTTAAAAAATAGAATCCCAAAAATTTCACAAGTGAAATACATCACTCCGGACAAGGGCTCAAGTAGGATTTTCGTTTGTCCTTAGGTAAAAAAATCCAAAAGGGATCGGCCAAGTCAGCACAACCGCTGGGCCGACCGTCATCGGCGGGCAGTGGCCGATCAGCTGGCCCATCCTGAGAAGTACGTTCTCTTGCCTCCGACCATTAAACGGAAAAGGCTCCAAAGTCGGCAACGGAGGGCTCAACGGCTGGTTGACCACGAGAAGCCTGGACCCTCACAGGATCGTCCCGTAGTGGAAGACACCCCCCAGCCCTCGGGCGGGTTGAGCCTGGAGGAAGAGGGCACGGTTTCCCTGGAATCCGCCTTACGGGAGTTTGACCTCGCCGACCCGACCGAGGACACTTGCACACGGAGTCAGGAGACTAACAATCCCCCACAAGCCCCTCCACTCGAGCCCGGGATCACCGATCTGGCCCTAGGAACGCCCATACCTCAACGGACGGAAAACCCAACCCAGCAAGAAGACGCGCCACCTACGGCAGATAGGACCAGCCCCCACAACCAGGAGGAAGATTACCTGATACTCCGAGCTTCTCCCATCCCAGTCTCTCCAGCACAAGTGACCAACGTGGGTTCCCAGAAACTGAGGACCAAGGCTGCCCAAAAGGAGTACCCGTCAACAGAGCCGGCTGCCAGGGACCCTGGTGAAAAGGCTGCGAAGCCTCGAGGACTGAGGGATCTCCGGGTTACCCTCACGCGAAGCACCCCGATAAAACGTCGACTCGCAGAAGAGTGGGAGGATGCCCACTTAAGTCAGCATCGGGTGGATCCCTCCAGTCTTAAAAGACCCCGGCCACCTCCGCGCCATTCTCCAGAGGGGAAAAGAAAAGTGAAAGACCTTCCGCCACCCCAACGATCCCCAGAGAAACGAAGTAAATCCTCTCGCCCACCGAGAAGGTCTCCGAGGAAGCAAGAAGCCTTGCTACGAGCCTTCGGCCACCATCCCTCGAAACCTTCATCGGCTAGTGGAAGTACCGCGAACGTTCATCTGAGTACCTACCGAATCCCGAAGAAACCCCGATCGGTTATAATTAAACCGCCCGTCGAGAAAGTCCGCCGGAATTTGTTCCACTAAATTATCATAACTTAGCTATGTAAGTAAATTTGTCTTCGGTTTAATAAAAAGAGAGGTAAATATAATTTTAAAAAATAAATAAAAAACTGATGAAAAAAGTGAGTAACTTTTGTAGTAATTTTTTTTTCTAAATTGTCGTCTTTCACCTGAAAATTCCTTCTGAAATGTTACTGTTCCCCCGAGTTAGAGAAGTCCAAAAGGCGCAGAGCGTCAGAAAAAAAATTGAAAATTTTTTTTTTAATAAAATTTTATATTCCTCTTGCCCTATCAGTCGAAGGATATTCCGAAGTGTATCCCTAAAAATTGTATTTCAAAATTCCGGAAGCTGCTTGACTAAGCACGAGTTGACGTGAAAAACGAACGTGAAAAATTTCCTACAAAAGTTACTCACTTTTTGCCGTAGAATCAAAATCAATAAAGAAAAATATGTCACTACATTTCAAAAAAATGATTTCTGGTCTGAATAGGCCACTTTCGGTGGGAGCCGGAAGTTGAAAATACCTCCAATCGATCGGGCACAGTGCATTTGCTATTAGAAGGTGCTGAACTTTTAATTTTTTTTAGGTATTTTAGATTGTAAAAGGGGTGGACGGGTGGTCTAAGACACCCTGTATATCACATATTTAATAGTGAAAAAGCCAACTTCTTACGATGTTTTAATATTTCAAGTCCGTTTAGTCAAGGTAAAAAATATTTCAATGGTCTACGATACGGAAAAACACCTTTTTTAAATGAAACTTCATGGAAGTGTTTTTGCCTCCCAAAAGAAAGTTCTTCTACCCCACCCACCTAGCCCTGTGAGTAATAGAAAGCAGTCACAAGGATGCCCACCCCTCATCCATAATAGTATATTGTGTCCAGGGCGACAAGTTGGTCAATCCCGCACGAGTGTGAAATTTGCAGCACGAGCGAAGCGAGTGCGGTAATCACGAGTGGGGACTGACCAATGTCGCCCTTGCCACACGATATTTTTTGTTCCAGTGCACGATAAACAAGACGCTAAACGAGTAAAAATGACTGTTATGGGGGTTATGGGCTTTTGGAGCAATATGAAGTTTGCAACGATAAGCGGTCGGTAAGCACATTCCTGCCCGCTGAATTTAAGCCTAGGAACATTGATTAAACTTGCCGAACGATAAAAGTGATATTTTATTTGAAATATGCATACACGGATAAACGAATATAGAGTATTCTAACATTACGTCATACTGGGTCGGTAACATCAAAATCTATAAAGCTTTTATCACTTGATGGAATGGAAAGCATTGTTTACATAAGAGTTTTACTGAAATTAATTTTTTTTACGAAAGTAAGTGAAAAATTGTAATATCGCTTTGCTTTTCAGGTAGAAAAGCTATTTCTCTAATTATTGTTGGCAAATTTGAAAGTGTGCGATTAGGCAATCCATCAAGAAAAATTATAATGTGCCGTATTTGAGGTTAGGTTGCATTATTGTGACTGTTGGTGGTAACAGTTTTGCAATTTTGGTAGTGCGTTAAAGTGATTGAAGCATATAATGTTTTTCAAAGATGTGAAGCGATTATTTTTACATCTTAAAAGGTGGTGTAAGAGAAAGGTACAAAGAGAAAATAAAAATTGTCGAAAACTGTAGTCTCCGAGTGCGGACCTGGAGCAGCTACCTGAGATTACTATGGTTGATCTGGTTAATTATTTTGCTTTAACGCATAGTTATCACACTGGTAATCAATTGAAAGCCTACAAAAGATTGGATTGGTCCCGAGGGATCGCGGGACCTTGTAGCTGGTGGGAGGGCTTACGGGGCTCACTGACCACAGATCTGGAATGGGTGAACCTGAGTTGCTATATCGCGAGGTTTGGCTACTCTGGGGAACTGACGGACACTGGTCGGTGAGTCTCCAACTAAAGAGCGGTCATTCCAGGGGGTAATGGCAAAGCCCACTGGAATGTCGAGAGCCCGAGTTCTCATGCTCCCAAGCTAAGATGTGATCGCCGTGTCGAGAGCTGAATGGTACCAAGGTTAACAAATCCTTTGACATCCCGGCCAGCCCCCCTCAGCAGAGGTGGACAGGTAGGGTTCTCGAAGGAGGTGCCTTAATGGGGACTTTGGGACACCAGGTCGAATCCCATGGTATGTAGACCCGCCCCCTGCAAGCGGGTATCTGTGGGGGGTGTTTCTTATTTCCCTAGCTTCTCGTGGGACAGAAATATTTCCCAATAATCCAAAAAAAGAAAACACAAACGATGAAGGATCCGCTTCGGGTCCCTCTCCCAAATCACCGCCAAAAGTGGGAGGCTCCGTAGGAGGTAACCCACCAGAGGCGGTGCGAATTAGTGAAGATGGCGGAGCGCTTCCGGGTGACCCAACTGGGATCCTCAGGGGTCCCAGAAGCGCCCGGAGATGCCCCGAAGTAGCCTCTTAATGGCTGAGACGGGAATCTCCATTACGCAAAATTATTTGCATCACAGCAAAGGCGCCTCGGCGGTTCTAGCCAGACGCATGTCTGTGGTGCAGACAGGGCTTGCCCTAATCCAAGAACCCTGGCTATACAGGGGAAGGATTTGTGGCTTATCAGAATGTGGCTCCATATATAAGGGGCCACGCGAAAAAACGCCAAGGGCATGCATAGCCGTCAAGGGTATGGATGCGATCTTGGTGCCTAAATTCTGCTCCAGAGATCTCACCGTTATTAAGAGAAGACGCAGTAGCGGAGAAAGGCTAGAGGTATTTATTGCCTCAGCCTACTTTCCTGGCGATGTCGAGGGACCCCTGCCTCCCAGAGAGGTGGAGGCTGTAATTCGGTATTGTCAAGAGAACGAGATTCCTCTTTTGATGGGTTGTGATGCGAACTCTCATCATACGGTGTGGGGAAGCACAAACATCAATGACAGAGGGAGAGATTTAATTGAATAAATAGCAGGCACACATCTGGAGATTCTGAATCGGGGTGATACTCCCACATTCCAGACTAAAAACAGGAGTGAGTTTCTCGATTTTACTCTATGTTCAGGTGCACTGAGGAGCAGGGTAGTGGATTGGAGAGTCTCCGATGAGGAGTATCTTTCGGACCACAAACACATCGTGTTCCGATTAACCCTAGAAAAACCGGTGTTTTCTAATATCAGAAACCCCAGAAATACACTTTGGGACTCATATAAAGAGGAACTCGAAGGGAGGCTTGCGGAATTCCCCACAAGCTATGGTACCACTGATCAGTTGGAGCACGCCGCGGGTTTTCTGCGAAGGGCTCTGACGACATCATATGAGAACAATTGCCCTACAAGCACAACCAAGTCTAGGAAGGGAGCAGAATGGTGGAACACCCACCTGGAGAGACTCCGTAGAAAGACAAGAATGTTGTGCAATAGGGCAAATAGAACTAAACTGCCTTCGGACTGGGACATCTATAAGACGGCCCAGTGCGAATACAATAAAAATATAAGGAAGTATATGCAGGAAGATTGGAGGGGCTTCTGCGAGGAATTGAAAAACATTCCGGAAACAGCGAAGCTCCACAAGATCCTAGCGAAAAATCCTGAAGCTCGCCTCGTGCTCATAAGGCTCGATAATGGTGAGTTTGCCGAAGATGAAGAAGCAACGCTGAATCACCTGATGGAAGTTCACTTCCCGGGTTTTCAGCGTATCCGAACCGACCAAGAGGAGGATGACCGGGGCTAGGGGGTGCAGAGGGCCGACTGGAGTTTCGCCGCTCAGGTCGCTGATTATAAAAGGTGGAATGGGCCGTAGGGTACTTTTGCCCCTTTAAATCACCAGGGGCGGATGGTATTGATCCAGCGCTTTTACAAAAAGGCATGGATTTAGTCGTCCCTTCTCTGACGAAATTATTTAGGGCAAGTATAGCCCTTAAACACGTGCCGTCGGCATGGAAGGATGGCAGAGTGGTCTTCATACCCAAACCTGGGAGGGAGGGTTACACTGCTGCCAAAGATTTCCGACCGATCAGCCTAACGTCTTTTATCCTGAAGACGCTAGAGAAGCTGGTCGAGAGATATATTAGGGATGAGGTGCTTTTAGCCTCCCCACTGCATAGAGGGCAGCATGCTTTCCAGGCAGGCTGCTCGCAGATACTGCGCTTCATGCTGTTGTAGCAAAATTGGAGCAGAAGTTGGAACAAAAGGGGTATGCTGTGGGCGCTTTCTTGGATATAGAGGGTGCTTTCAGCAATACTCCTCTAGTAGTCATCTGTCGAGAGGCTTTGAGATGTGGCGTGCCGGACCAGCTAGTATGCTGGATAGGAAGCATGCTACGCCGTAGAAGACTCGAAACCAGATGGGGTGAAGGCCTAGTAAGGGGGATAGCTCCACGGGGTAGCCCATAGGGGGGTGTCCTGTCGCCCCTCCCGTGGTGCATTGTAGTGGACGGCCTCCTTCGAAGGTTAAATAAAGAAGGGTACTATACCCAAGGATATGCGGATGACTTTGTAATCCTAGTTAGGGGGGCTCATCTGGAAACGCTGATGGGTCTTATAAGGTCGGCGCTGCGCGTCGTTGAGCTCTGGTGCGATAGCTCAGGGCTCTCGGTGAATCCGGAAAAGACCAACCTGGTCATTTTCACGTTGAATTATAAAGTTCCGAAGGCTGACGGTCCTGTATTATGAGGTGGGAAGCTGACGTTTTCAGATTTAGTTAGATATCTGGGAGTAATCCTAGATAGCAAGCTGAGCTGGGCAAAGCACCTGTAGACCCAATGCAGGAAATTTATCATGACTTTTTGGATGTGCATGAGAGCCTTTGGGCTGACGTGGGGGCTAGGGCCTAAAATTCTTGCATGGCTCTACTCTGCTGTCTTAAAACCTAGGCTCCTACATGCGGCCGTGGTCTGGTGGCCACGGGCGGAATTTAAAACAATGCAGGACAGGCTGCGAAGATTACAAACGCTAGCATTTAGGGGTTTGACTGGGGCGATGAGGACTGCGCCCACAGCGGCGATAGAATTCATATTCTGTGATGAACCCCTACATGTTGCGATAAACGCTAGAGCGGCTCACGCGATGGGCCGCCTGTCAAGAGCAAATAGATGGACTCCGGGGACTAAACACACTAGACTCCCGAGTGATATCAGCGCACTGCCGATTCTACAGATGAGGCAAGATAAAATAACAAAACGCTTCAACTTCACCAAAGCTTTCCTCGTCTGTATCCCAAGCAGGGATCTGTGGAAAGAAAATGGTAACCCGCTTCTCCAGGGGGAATCTGGCATACGGATGGCTCCAGGATAGAGGGAGGGTCAGGAGCAGGAATTTATGACAGCAAAAGTGTGAAAGGGATCACACTTGGGCGACACGCTACTGTCTTTCAAGCGGAGGTCCTGGCCGTCCTTCGCTGTGCTGAAACACTAATAGAGGAAAACGCTGCTGGCAGACAGATCACGATCTGTTCGGACAGCCAAGCGGCACTAACTGCAATAGGGAAACCAGACATAACATCAGAACTGGTTTGGGATTGCAAAAAGGCATTAAACCAACTTGCAGAAAGAAACGAAGTGGCTCTCATATGGGTCCCTGGCCACACAGGGATCAAGGGCAACGAAAAGGCGGACCAGTTGGCAAAGTGCGGCGCAGCAAGCGAATTCGTAGGACCGGAACCGGTACTGGGAATAGCGTCTTGCCGTGTCGGGATGGCCATTAAAAACTGGATCCGAAGAAAACACAGGGAATACTGGGAACAAACCAAGGGTTGCCGTCAGGCGAAATCCATCCTGGCTCTTCATGGGCTTCCCGTCCGTATTAAAACTAAACTAAACTAAGCTAAACTAGGTTAGAATTTCGTAACTTTTTAATTGTAATTTTCATACGAACTTAATTTTAATTTTTAATTATGTCTCATACTATAACTTGTTCGTCAGACTTAATGATGATTGGCTGATGAGGCCCACCGGCGATGAGCGAAAATTTTACTTAAAAACCAATGTTGTAAGATCTCATTGAGAGTAATCAACAATATAGACCTGTAGAAGAGGATGATCCACCAAACTCTTTTAAGGTATTTAATGTATCTAGCCAATACGAATAACAACAAATTTATGTTAGTTACAATATTGTTATTGAAACATCAACTACTTGTCATGTCTGCAATTCGAATCTTTTTCACTTAAAAAATTAACACCAGGGAAAATAGGTTCAATAAACTGTAAAAAGTAGTTATGAAAATTGTATTGGTAATGAAAGTGTACATGATAAATGACTGAAATTTTATAAATAAAAATAAACCATTCTATCAACTAATAAATAATACTAGATAAAGCATTTTGATAAAAAATATCCATACTAAATCTATGTAGTTTAGTTTACATAATTTATTCAACTTGAAAGTTCCTATATTTTATAAATAACTTCTTTATGAAAATAAAGTAGTAATAAGTTTGGACAGAAACCGTACTTATTTATGACATGACAGCAGCAAACGTTATTGGCCTTACAATGGTTGAACCAAAACAGCGTGGAGTTTCAAAATGTAAATACGCTAACTCGGTAATAGGAGTGACATTTGACGAGACAATTATTTTGCACAAAAAAAGTCGACGTCAGTTCATATTTAGAACTCGTGCATTGCATTTGAAATTTCCAATAGTACTTAAATAGGGAAAACTCAGTAAAACCTTCAGAATAGGATAATCTTCTCAAATATAATTAAAATCCACCTATTTTTGTAGGAAGAAGCAGCTTTTCACGCACTTAAAAAAGGGATGATACGCAAAATTCATGATTGAAAAAAAATTAGGACCGTTTCAATTTTGCCTATGATCACATTTTTCAATATGTGAAAAGCTACTTTTTCCTACAAAAATATTTATATTTTGATTCTATTTGATAAAGTGATCTCATTTTGAAGATTTTACTAAGTTTTTACCATTTAAATATCATGGCGGGAATCCCAAATGTGATGCGCGAGTTCTAAATAATAACCGATTTCGACTTTTTTGGTGCAAAATCATTTTTTTATCGAATGGCACCGATTATCGGGTTAGAGCATTTACATTTTGAAACTTCGTGCAAAATAAATCACACAACTAAATTACCGTTCAAGTGCGTTGCATAATATTTGAACGGCCCCTAAATCTTATTTCCTTGCGACATTTTTCAAGAATTTTAATTTTGAAGTCATGCCTTAATCAAGCTACGAAACTGTTTCTATACTTAGCACTGAAACTACCGAAGATTGCATTTGAAATTAAACCATTTTAAATTAAAACTTTATAAGCATTTACCATACAGTTTCATAAGTTTTGAGTGAACATTGAAATATGTTTGGTTCTAAATTTAAATCGTTCAAATTTTAATAATGGGGTTGTTGCATATTTTCAAATATTTTTTTTTCCTAGTAAAATTAAAAGAACACCAAAAAAATAATGTAACTACGAAAGGAAAGTTTTTTTCAATTAAGTTTAAATATTTTTTTTAATGTTTGAAAAGTATACTTTTTGAATTTTTGCCGGAAGTAGTTAAGTAGTTTGCAGGAAGTACTTCATTCTGATTAGCGTGGTTGTCTGGTTGGTGACGGAATATCATATGGCCGCTAACGATTGAATGTGTAAACGGTGTAAACACTAAACATAACCTATTGTAAACGTGTTTTAAAAGTAAAAAAAGGGCCTAAAATATTTTTAAAATGCCTAGAATTTCACTAAAACACGGCTTTATAAAGTGTGGCAGTGCGAAAAATTTGAATGAAACTTGGTATCTTTACCGGTTCTTTCAACGGCTTCTGCCCATTTCTTTTTAACTTCTGTGCCCATAGGCAACCTGATAAATATTTGGTTTGGATTATCTTTGCTATTGCAGTTGCAATCAGGTACCAAAATTTTTTTTAAAGGCTGCCATTATTATACATACTTGTGAAATGTATATGCTCCGAATATATGATTGACTAAAATTTGAGGTTATCTTTGGAAACATCTCATTCTCACACACTTGACTGATATTATTCATGACTATCTTTATCTAAGTTTTATATTTCAAGCAAAATTGTATTTTTCAGTGAGATTAGGTTACGACTGGCTGATGCTTTTCGATTATTTTAAGTAAACAAATATCTCTATTAGAAATTATAAATTGAATTTTTGCAAGCTGTCTGCTACATACTTCGTTAGTCAATGTATCATTATGCTGATTGGTTACGCGCTTTTTCGGAAATGACGTTTCAAGGTCACAGAGTTTTTGAACAGGGATTTGGATACTTTTCTTAAAAATTTTTTATCTCGACAATGAAGTATTCAAAAAAAATTTTAAATGCACTAAAATGTTCAGAATGTTATGCATTATTTAAAAAATATATTACCTAAAATTCATGCAACGACCCCATTTGTAAACTCAAAGCTTAACTTTCGACCGATTTTAAATATATAGATAGCATTCAAAATTGAAAAAGGTTTTATTAAAAGTTTGAAAAAATAAACGATATTTGAGTATTAAAAGTTCAAAAAATGTATTAAAATAAGACAAAATGAAGTTTCATAGTTTACGTAAATAGAGAAGGTTCAAGTTTTGAAAATAATGAAAGTTGAAATTAAACAACGAAACAAAAAGTTGACTTTTTTCAAATTTGCAAGCAATTTTATTAATAGAAAAGTAGATCATAAAAAGTGTTTAAACTGAAAAAACCTGAGAAAGAAATATTGTAAAGCTATGGTATTGTTTACGTTTAAGATATTTAAGGTATATGACGCAATAAGACGTCTTTAAATTTGTAAATTATTTTCTACTTTCAAATGTTTAGGAATAAAAAAGCTTGAGACTTAAAATACTCTAAAATTAAAGTTGTAATATTTTCAAGAAATTTATTAATTTTATTGGAATTGATGAAGATTTTTGATCTAAAGGAAAATAAATGTCGTAATTTTTTGTATTTAAAATGAATTAAAACTTAAAATATTAGAAATGTAAACTAGATTTTTAAAATTGAAAAAACTCCAATTTTCTTGTCCTAAAATTTCCTAATGTATTTTGACTTGGGGTTGACGGTGAGAAATCTGGGACTTTTTAGAAGTTGTGTTAAAAAAGATCTGGAATTTGAAAATCGAAATCTGTAGCATCCCTAATCTTTTTGTCATGGAAACTGAAAGGAACTGCAGAGGCAAAGATGTGCATGACTAAAAAATGTACTAGTTGTTTGTGCTAGTGTTAACGTTTTTTTAAATTGATTTTTGATATGTTTTGTACTCGACTAGGGTTTGGACTAGTAGATCGAAAACTGTTTCCCTCCGTAGCTTAGTTGGTAAGAACACCAGGCCGGCAATCTGCAGACCCGAGTTCGAATCCCAGCCAAGCTAGAGAGAAATTTGTTCACAGCTAAAGAATAAAACCCATTTCGGTTTGGACTAGTAGATCGAAAACTATCATTCCATCGACAAAAAACTATTCTTCTTAACTATTCAATACGTAAATTCATATGGCATACATTCTACCCGAATTTTCGAATTTTTCGCGCAATGATCTTCAGGTTTCTATATTGAATTAATGAATATGATACAATTTTAATGAAAAAATCAACGACTTGGCAAATAAATTATGTACAGAAGCACAACTGACTAAGAAGTAGTGAGTTAATAATGCCGTTGCGTTCGGCATTGGTAATGAAGAAAATAATCTGGTACTAGTAGCCTATTACTTGAAAACTGTTTGAATTTCTAAAAGTACAAGGCGCAAGTTTTTCTTTGCTTTTAAATAGATTTCTCTGAAAAACTATTATGGATTATACATACACAGTAGTTACGCGGATGAAGGTGCTTATCCACTATCGAACGCGCACTACTGACCTTTCAATGAGCTTTCGCATCTCCTCGGTCGACATGCCATCCTTGGTGCGAGTATTCACTGAAATAGAAAAATACACGATCCAATTCACACAAAGATCACTACGACGACACTAACATGCAACTACTATATTGCCTGTATTAGACTGCTGTCCCAAAAAGCTACTGACGCGGAAAAGTCAGTGAAAACGCCAATTTATTGTTTGTTCGTTGTTTAAATTTCAGTCTTCATAAGCATTACACTTAAAAACATGCTAAAGGACCCCGCACCAAATGTACGGAAAAAAGCCTTATGATAAAAAATTCTAAAAAAAAATTTGTTCTTGTATTTTCGAACCTGCAAACAAAAATTCGAAAGAAAAATGTCAGAAAGATGGACAGTTTTTAGACAAACACTTGTCCAAAGTTTCGATTTTTACATGTATTTTAATGGAAAAATGCTTATTTTAGCAAAATGGTTTTTTTTCCCTCAAAAACGCGATGATAGATTGGACTAAAACTTTTATATTTTGATGATCAGGCGTACCGAATCAAAAGATTCATACTCACGAACTAGAAAGATTAACGATTCTTTGGGTATACAGCATGTTTTTGGGGGTATTTTTGTACCCTAAACATCCAAGTAACATATGTAAATCATCAATTCTCATGTCAGTAACTAAAATCTCTTTCCAATAAAAAACGACTTTCCAATAAGTAGAGGAGTAAGCGTACATAGCAAGAATATGTTTTGACCTAATTTTAGGGGATGTTTTACCATCCCTTAAACAATAAGTCTGAAGCTCCTAACGCATTAATCAATAACGAAAAATAATTTTATTTTTAAATGCATGAAAGCTGCTATTTTATGACAGAAAATAGTCACGTACAACCCTAAAAAATTCTTAAAGCACTTGCAACCCCTCATCAGATATAAAATGCACCCAAGCTACCCCTTAATATTTTTAAAATTCAACAAAAGCAAACTTATTCAAAAATCCGCCCAGTTTTTGCTGATAATCATTTAAAATGATGCCAAAGGGGCACACATAAAGTCTCAACTCTTCAGCACATGTAGAACTCACCCCAGCCACCCTCGAATATTTTGAAAGTTCAATAAAATCACCATGATTTCAAAGTACATATTCTGAGGGGTTGTGACATCTTTTTGCCCCTTTGGCATCAACTGAAAACATTGTCAGAAAAAACCTGGCATACTTTGGGATTAGGGTGATTGTATTGAATTTTAAAAATATTTAGGGGTGACTGGGGTGAGTTCAGTATGTGCTGAGGTTTTGAAACATTTTTTTGCCCATTTGGCATCAACTAAAAACATTTTCAGAAAAATCCTGGTGTACTTTGAAATTAGGGTGATTGTATTGAATTTGAAAAATATTTAGGGGTTGCTGGGGTGAGTTCTGTATGTGCTGAGGGATTTAGACACTTTTTTGTCCCTTTGGCATCAACTGAAAACATTATCAGAAAAACCTGGCGTTTTTTGAATTAGGGTGATTTTATTGAACTTTTAAAATATTCGGGGGTGGTTGGGGTGAGTTCTACATATGCTGAAGGGTTGAGACTTTACGTGTGCCCCTTTGGCATCAATTGAAATTATTATCAGCAAAAACTGGGCGGATTTTTGAATTAGGTTGCTTTTATTGAATTTTAAAAATATTTAGACTTGGATGAGTTCCAAATGTACGGAGATGTTTAGACTTTTTGTGTGAAACGTTCGCATCAATTGAAATACCACACGAGTTGCACACACTATTTTTCATCACGAATGTGAGGAATATGCATTCTTTGTATTTTATCCGCACGAGCGAAGCGAGTGCGGAATATCGTCGGTGGGGGGGGCTCGGGGGTTCGGGGGGCGGAGCCCCCCGAGAGGAGAAACACCCCAAACAAAAAGATAATTTCAGGTGCCGATGGAGAATTGGCCGTGTTTTCACGAAACAAACGCACCTAACCTGCTGTGGGCATATTTAAGTATGATATTTATGTTAGATCTAATACGTTTTTATTTGATTATTATGATTACATATAATCAATATGAATATTCATATTAATCATATGAATATTATCTGTCATTTTTTTATACTTACTGCTTGCATCCACGACACAAAAAAAAACTGTTATTGACATTTTGAAGATGATAACGTTGAAGTTAGTAGAAGCTGGTTAGTTGCGTTTGTTTCGTGAAAACACGGCGAAGCGTGTGATTTTTCTTGCTAAAATACGATGGAGCGTGCGATATTTCTTCTAAAACACGGAGCAGCGTGCGATCATTGTAGAACGCACGCTATTCGCAAGGCATACGCAATATGCCACAATGCGCACGGAAAACAGATGTGAAATATGGCATATTCCGTGCATGCGTGATGAAAAAATTATTATCAAAATCCTGGCTTGTTTTGGAATTGGGCTGTTTATATCGAATTTTAAAAATATTTAGTGGTGACTGGGGTGAGTTCTAGATGTGCTGAGGGGTTGTGACATTTTTTTGCCCCTTTGGCATCAACTGAAAACATTGTTAGAAAAAACCTGGCGTACTTTGGGATTAGGGTGATTTTATTAATCTTTTAAAATATTTGGGGGTGGCTGGGGTGAGTTCTACATATGCTGAGGTGTTCATAATTTATGTTTGCCCCTTTGGCATCGACTGAAAACATTTTCAGAAAAATCCTGGTGTACTTTGAAATTAGGGTGATTGTATTGAATTTTAAAAATATTAAGGTGTGACTGGGGTGAGTTCTAGATATGCTGAGGTTTTGAAACATTTTTTGCCCCTTTGGCATCAACTGAAAACATTTTCAGTAAAATCCTGATGTACTTTGAAATTATAGTGATTTTATTGAACTTTTAAAATATTCGGGGGTGGCTCGGGTGAGTTCTACATATGCTGAAGGGTTGAGACTTTATGTGTGCCCCTTTGGCATTAATTGAAATTATTATCAGCAAAAACTGGGTTTTTTTTTTAATTAGGTTGGTTTTGTTGAATTTTAAAAATATTTAGGGGTAGCTTGGGTGAGTTTTATATCTGATGAGGGGTTGAAAGTGCTTTAAGAAGTTTTTAGGGTTGTACGCGACTATTTTCTGTCATAAAATAGCAGCTTTCATGCATTTAAAAATAAAATTATTTTTCGTTATTGATTAAGGCGTCAGAAACATCAGGCTCATTGTTTAAGGGATGGTAAAACATCCCCTAAAATTAGGTCAAAACATATTCTTGCTATGTACGCTTACTCCATCACTTATTGGAAAGTCGTTTCATATTGTAGCAGTTGAATAAAAATCTCTATTGATTTTAGTTACTAAGAATTGATGATTTACATATGTTACTTGGATGTTTAGGGTACAAAAACACCCCCAAAAACATGCTGTATACCCAAAGATTCGTTAATCTTTCTAGTTCGTGGGTATGAATCTTTTGATTCGGTACGCCTGATCGTCAAAATATAAAAGTTTTAGTCAAATCTATCATAGCGTTTTTGAGAAAAAAAAACATTTTGCTAAAATTAGCATTTTTCCATTAAAATACATGTAAAAATCAAAACTTTGGACAAGTGTTTGTCTAAAAACTGTCCATCTTTCTGACATTTTTCGTTCGAATTTTTAGTTTGCAGATTCGAAAATATCGGCTTTTTGCTGTACAAAAAGGTTGATACTTATTAAAGAACTGATATCTTAAAAAAATTAACTGCTTTTAAATTAATATCACTATGTCTTATAAAGCTATAAAATAGTTCGAAAGCTACACGAAAAAAGTGTTCATAAAATTGACGTTTTATATTACTGAAAGAGGGAAGAAGGGATTACAGGATTTGGAAAAATTTCGGGGGCGAGGAAGTTTGGAAAGAAGTAACATTAAAAGTGCGATGTGACTAAAAAACTGAAGTCATTGGTGCGTCGTGTTTAAGGGTTTCCTCTAACAGATTCAGCAATATTGAAGACTCTTTTTTGGAAAGAAACCCACAGCACGAGGAGGATTATACTTTTTCATCTGTAAAACAGATAAAATAATTTTGGAACAAAATGATGTTCCACGTCACCCCGTCAGAAAAAAAAAAACACTTTTTGATCAAATTCTGATAACGTCATCCAATGATATCCGAACAGTGTTATTGATAACAAATATCTGCAGTTAGTAACAGTATGTGACAAAAGCCTGCTGTTAGTAATGTTGTTAGTAAAGCGTTAGACAAAAGGACGTCGAGTTACGAAAAGAATGATCGTGATTTCACGATTACTCGTCGTCCTCTTTACCTTCCGCGCGAGAGGTACTGACCACCGTAGCTGCGATTGATTAGTTGATCTCGATCACACTCTGCTTCACTGATCTCATTGCTTTCTTTACTGTCATTGAAGTTAGAGTTGTTAGGGTCGTGATTTCTGGGTGGTGGTGGTGGCGGCTCCGGTGAATTTGACATGGGAAGGTTGCGGGCTGACCCTACACTGCGGCGACCTACAGATCCACGGGAGCCATAGTGATCGTAGGGAGCACCATATTGTCCATATTGAGAACCGTACTGATCTTCCTCGGGTGCGCAATTCGCTGGATCGTCATATTCTGGTGAGAAGACATTGGTCTGCATGCTGCCGCCTTGAGATGGAACTCGAGAATAACGTCCGCCATTTTGTCTGGGCTGCAAGAAATCACACAACATTGAAATATTAATACTTTAATACCAAATGGCTTTGTTGATATTTATAACTATGTATCCTTTGGCCTTGTTAGAGAAATCTGGACCACGGTCTACCAGGATTTACGTGAATTGAGAAGCATTTACTCAAATTCTCGCTGAGTATATCGAACTTTGAACTGATGCCTGCTCTCGCTTTTTGAAACTCCTTTCGTACGACGAATTCTATGAACTAGCGGTCACTTAAACTACGACTTTCTGGGCCAGTCTAAACGTACTTTGTTTTCTCGGAATCGGTCCAAGTTCCACACATATCTGCTGCTTTATCTTTTCCTTTCGGATCCTACGGTGCTCTATTTCCTTCAAGGAGGATAGCTGCCCTAACAGCACGGAACGTTCCTGGAACGTTGCCGGAACGTTCCAAACATAAATTAATGTTATTGTTATTATTATCGATAAATAACGCGTGAACCGTAAGTGATAGGTCAAAATCGATGTCAATTTATGATACGGATATCATATTATTGTGTAGTATATGCGGTACTCAAAAATCAAAAATGACATCCATTCTTACCTATCTCTTACGGTTTACGAGATAATTGTTGTTAAAAATAACAATAATGGAAGGTTCCCCTCAGGTCCCAGTGGAACGTTCCCGGGACGTTCCGTGCTATTAGGGTGATGTCGATGCTAGACAATATAAAAAAAAAAAAAAAAAAAAAAATTGATTAGCATTTCGAACTCGAAAGTTCATTGCCTCACTACCCGATTCGGGTAGTGTTTCTAGGTGGATAAATACTACCAGTGTGGGTCCACCACTCCCACGACGGGTCAACAACACGCAGTATTCCCCGAACGGTCACCCATCCAAGTACTAACCGCGCCCAACACTGCTTAACTTCAGTGATCTAACGGGAACTGGTGTTTTCAGCGTGGTATCGCTAGACAATATATAGTCTAAAAAAATTGTCATTGTAGGTTTGAACGCAATTCTTAGCTGGAACTCGCCGGGACTCCGCTGCCGGAGAAGAAGCGAGGAAAAACCGCGCGAAAAGAAATTCGTGCTTTCCCTGTATTTTCTCTTTCCATGTCCTTTTCATGCATGGCCCTTTTTCCTAATGCATCTTCAATTCTCGATTATCCTTCATTTCTTGGCACTTGTAGAAGTTACAATTTGCACTTGGCATGGAGAAGTTGCAACTTGCACTTAGCGTGAAGAAGAATCAAGTTTGATAATATTTCACAAAATTATTTAACTTTTTAGAACCGCATATTTTATACACCAAACTCTCGGTTGCAGTCCCCCCGGTTTCCGCCTTCTTAGAACTGCTGTCTCAGGCGAGATAACGGTTTCGACGTTTGTCGCAACGTCTCTCGCCAGCAGTTGTTTACATTTGGATACCTCGATTTGGGACCGAAGACAACTCCCGACACTGGACTGAAACTGAGAGTTTGTTATATATGTCAACTATAACAAATCAAACATGGAAACGTGAATTGAAATGAACCAGGTTTCTTAGGATTTAATGTTATTTAGGTGCTTTATTCAAATGTTCGATTCTTTCTGACAAGGGGCTTAAAATTTTTTAACAGAAAATTAATGTAATATTTTAAAAATGATAAAATTTACGTAACGTGAAGTTCTTGAAATGAAATTTTATCAAGCTGCTTTTCACGACAAGTTCCACGCCGGATGCAATGCGGCGCGAGTGGCGTCACCAAGGATTAGCGTTTAAAGTTGTACCGGCATTTTGTTTGGTAATTGAGAGTGACTAGGGTATCGCTCTTTCATCAAAACTCATTTATTTTCGCGGTAAAGTATGTATTTCAATACATGAAAATGTTCAGGAAGATTTGATTGACCTTAATTTCAATTTGCCTCCGATATTGAACAGAGATCTAAGCCGTAAAAAAATAGTTATATATAATGGAGCGACTACTCGGCGTAAGGGCTTATGTTAAATTTAGGAACTTTACGCATTAATATTTTGAAAACCGCGCTGTCAAAGTATTTTAAATTTTACTCGATAACGAATGTGACACTTATGTACCGTCAAACAGAGTAACTATGGCGCCAAAGTCCCCGAATTTTTAAGATGGCGGCTTCGCTAAAAATGAAACAAATGTACTCCACTTTTTTGGTACTACATATATATAATTGTTCTTAAGAGTTTACTCAAAATATCCTGCAAATTTTATTTAAACCAAAAATTCTCCTTCGATGTTATTGATAACCAAAGTTTTATCCATATTTACATTCCCGATGTGGTAATTATGGATAACATTTTTTGTTTCTTAATAAAAGTATGTAAACAATTTTTTCTTAGGTCCAGAGATCATATGAAAATGTTTGTTTGGGCCTTTCAGACAATAATAAAAAAAATAATTTGCCTTTTTAATTGTTCTTAAGAATACCTTGGAATGTTTAGAAAAAATAAAATTTTGCAGGTTATAGAAAGGAGAATCTTTTGAAATTTTGTATTTAATACTTATATTTTTCCATTAGGTTAATATTATTTGTAACATAGTTTTTGAAAGACTTTTATTCATACAATATTCATTGAACATCATGTTTTTTTTTTAATTTAATTTTTAAAATTATATTAATACTTTCCCCCGCAAAATACGGCAACTCATTTTTTGCATATTTTTCATATTCATTTTCGATTCTAAAAGATCCAAGTAGAAGTTTTTGAGATTTTTTGCCTCGGTGATTCGACAGTCGCCACTTCCTGAATTTTGTCTGGCTTCTTGGTGAAATGTAAAAGCTTCACACTTATATTCCAATAGAGAGCCCACTTCACGCAACAAATTTACCTGGTGCAAAGTTTCAAAAAGTTTACTATAGCCACCAAAGAATTAAAACCTATTTAATACATAATTAACCGGCTTGATCCATAATTATCCCGGTTGACACTAATATTTTAAATTTAGACGAAAAATCCAAAAATTGTGTTCATTATCTATCCTTCTTAAAGGCCCATGCATACTCGCTCGCAAAACTGAATGCGAGCGGGCGTTCGCGTTTGCGTTAGGATAGAAACCGTGTTAAGCAATGGTTTGGTTCACACTGGACAAGCGCGTCGCCGAAACGCTGAGAAAGTCTAACCTGACGCGTTTCACAGTTTTGACCGTACGCCTTCGCACTGGGGCGAGGTTTGGTTTATACTCGAACGCAAATGCAAACGCGTAGATGCGTTCCACTGTGCTAAACATAGTGGGACCAAAGGGATATTTTTCGTTTAAAAAAGTCTACAGACTTCAATTTTGCCCCGATTTGCGATTTGTTCGTTGTCAATTGAAGAGCGCTAATTTTCAAAGAGCACCTTGGTCATAGATGTTTTGAATTTTCATTTGTTTATTTATTATATGTTTTCTCAAAGTATGAGAAAATCGACATTGTCACATAATTATTATTTACTCTTCATCAACGGTTCGCATATAATGTGAATCACCTTGAATCAACGCAAGAGTACTCCTAGAACATAAATAATTTGATTATTATATGTTTCAATTATTCTAAACAAATTAAATTGACAAATAGCCAGATATCGTAATTGTGGTTGGAAAACATTTGTTCTTAGCTAAAAATGCTTTAAATTATTGTGAGAGTGATTTTTAGTCAGAATATCGATGAATTATTAACAATTACGATTGTTATCAACAATTTTTTGCACAAATTTGAAATTTGTAGTTTTTTCAATTGCGGTGTTCCTTGTAGCTTCTGAATTCTTGCAGATATTCCTAAAAATAATAAATGTTCAATAATATTGGTGAAAATCCAACAATTGTTGCTCCTTTAAACAAATGAAATGAATAAATATAAAACTTTGGCACTTTGGCCTTGAAAATAATTTTTTGACTGCAAATATCTCTAACCAAAATGTAAAGCAGTTATAGTGCAAAAAAATTATTTTCCAGGCCAGATATTTCCAGATAAGAAAAATTTTTGTAAACAAAAATTACAATATTTTTTAAATATATGAAAATTTCGTGATATTTGGAATGAAATAATAACAATAAATAATCACAATTGGTTATTGTTAATTTTACATATAAATAGTGACTGCAAATGTCTCTAACAAAAATTTAAAGCAGTTTTGGTGCAGAAAATTATTTTCCAGGCCAAAGTGCCAAAGTTTTATATTTGTTTAAAAAATCAACATTTGTTGTATTTTCACAAATATAATTGAACATATATTATTTGTAAGAATATCTGCATCAATGCAAATGATAAAAGGCAAAACACAGTTGAAAAAAACCATAAATTCCAAATGTATGCCAAACATTGTTTGTAACTATTCTAATTGTTAATAATTTATGGATATTCTGACTAACAATCACTCTCACAATAATTTAATGCACTTTTAGCTAAAAACAAATGTTTTTCAACCGCAAGTATGATATTTGGCTACTTGTTCATTTTATTTGTTTACAATAATTAAAACATACAATAATCAAATTATTTGTATTCTGGAAGTACTCTTGCGTGGTAAGAGGGTGTTATTTGTTGTTAAGGTTATGGTCCATTCCGTTGTAAAAACGGTTATTATTGTATCACAATGAACTTAGCAGATAATTGTTCATAATGATTGTTCACATTCTAGTAATGTAATCCCTGTCGGATATTGCAGCGGCTTACGGTACAAGCCGTAAAAATATGTATAAATTAAAGGTAACTGAAAGTCTTTGAGTAGCAAAGCACATGTACAGTCAAAGACCAAAAAACGAAGCTGTACCTAGTTAATATAAAAGTATATGTTACGCAGGTAGGCAAAGGTGGATTGACAGACCGTCAGTAGACAATACAAAATGTGGTAGCCACATGTTTTGAAACGGCGGTGAAATCGCTAAAATGATTTTCCAACGAAGAATCTTCAATTGAATATAGGTTTAATAAAATTTGGTTTCATTTTTTCTGATATCTATATGAATATATTTTTTAAATAAACAAAATAAAAATCAGGAACCTTGAGTTTGCTAGGAATTTTGTATTGAGTAATTAAAAAAAAAAAAAGTGAATCGGTTGAGAATTGCGACCTGCAGCTTCATCCTCCCGCGAACATCCATTCCTGATGAAGCCCTGTGCGGTTGCCACACTGCAGTGGACCGCGACGAGTTTTGCTGTTCGCCTCTACTCAGTATAACTCAAAAATGCGTACCAAAGTGCGTCGCGTAGGCGTAGGCGTTCGCGTTCGAGTATGCATGTGCCTTAAGAGCCACACTACTTCCTTGAGAGCCGCCTGCGCTGGCTTGTAAATTTTTTTAGCACCTCAACTTATTTCCTCCATTGTTTTTATTCTTGCATCGATTTTTTGGAGGGGTTTTCACTTCAACCTCTCAATACTCTCCAGCCTTCGCCAGTTTGCCTGGATCTTGAGATCCCACCCGGGGTTCCCATTTCCTCCTTCACCATTACGTCCGATTAATCTCCGTGTTTTTGGCTTTTTTCTTCAAATCGGCAGAGCTCCGCATGCTCGGGTACAGCTATATACTCTAAAAGGTCGCCTGGTTGTATCCGCCTTATATTGAAGGTTTTATTTTTGGGACCATTCCCGGTCCGTTTTAGAGACTGCTTATTTAGTTGTGTATCAGTATTCAGCATTAAGTCCAGTACAGGAACCCTCTTTCAGCAAACTGAGGACGCGCAGCTAAATGAAATTGTTTCTCATACAGCAAAGAGCATTAATAAAGAAAAAAAATATTAAAAAATTGGCACGTGTTTTATCGAGGCTCTGTCTTCAATTGAGCCCTGGTCATACTCCAGCCGCCCTTTGCCGTTTCAATCCAGACTGATTATTCTTAAACTTTGAATCGTTTCACCAAATGACTGCTGATGTGCTTTTAGACTACAATATCACGAAGAAAGCTATATAAATTTTTACGAATTTGAAAAGCTGCGGGTTTGCCGACCGCAAGCCAATGATGAAAAGTTAATAATTGGAAAGTTTAGACCCATGACACAATTTCACTTTAAAGTAAAAATATGCTCATATTTGTTCATATTTCTCTTGAACTCTTTCAAATATCTGCCACTTTGTGGTTCTCTTATGCTTTACGGCTTAAAAGTGTCAGAAAGCGTTTAAAAATTATACGTCTATTCCCTTAATTTCGCAGGCGAAAGGTGATACAAATCTTTGAGCCCCTTTTTCATTTAATCTAATGTTTCAAGCCTCTCCCTTACATAAGTGACTCCAACTTCACTGTTACATTCTTCAATATCTTTCGAATAAAACTGAAAATATGCGGCAATTGTGATGATAGTTCTCTGAATCATTGTCACGTTTTCTATGTTATGTGCCAGCAAATTGTCAGCAATGACGCCAGACTTCAAACCACACACAATAATATTTGTTCCATAGTTTGAGTTTTGTCTATCTTACCATATGCCTCTCCCCCTGTATGTCCAAAAAAGTTGCACATCCCGAGAACTTGTCTCCACTGCAGAGACTTTATCATTCTAAGGGGGCAGTAATTGCGGTTACTGAAGAAGTTCTTCAAATTGCTGTTCGAGAATATTTAACTCTAATCCTTAAGTTATTTTGTTATGTTTAATAGTAAGTTAATACATTAAACAACATACCATAGATTGTGAACCAGATCGGCTATGTGCTGATGCATTTGTGGGATGTCCTACGGGAGGTCCCATAGTTCCAGAATGTCCATTACCTGGATGAGGGAAAGTTTGGAACTGCATAGCTTTACTAGGATCCATCTCCTCACGGAATCCGAGAAGATGGAACGTTGCGTACGGGCAAATTTCGTCCTCCATACCTGCAAATATTTAAATGCCATGGGTAGTTTCTGTTTTTCCAATTTGAGTTCTAGTAAAAATAAAATAATTATTTGATCGCGTACATAAGACATTGTGTTGATTAAGACTATACGAAAAAGAAAGTATTAACCGCATTGAAAACTTAGGTTGAAAAGAAAACCCAAGAAATAGAATTTTTTGAAATAAGAATAGAAAAAATCATAAATATTTAAGAATAAAAATTATTAATTAACTTAAACTTGTTTAATTGCCTTAAATGACTAAACTAGTCACATATTACTTACATCTTTAATAAATTGTCTATTGTAAATTATCTGCACGCGTCGATTCAGGTAATTTATTATTTGTTTCAAATCTAATTCTTATTGTATATGTATAATTAGCTGACTATATTTTACGCATGCACCTAGTGAAATATGTGCGTGACAATTTTGAAAATAATAGTAACAATGAAAGTGATCTGCCGAGTAATGATAATAATTAAAGGATGAATTAATGACTATAGATTTACATAGATTTAGTTGAACCCAAAATCGTTTTGTGTTTAAAAATGAAAACAAAAATTTCTCAATAACACGCCTAGTGATTTTTCCTCTTTGCGTTCTAAATAACCAACAGATATTCTCGAAACGAGAAGCACAATAAAACTAAATATTTTGGGTTGAACTTAATAGAGATTAGCAATGATATAAAACAAGTATGGTTATTTATGAAATATCTGACCTACTTTTGATGATATGGTTGAATGTGCTTACATGTTTGCGTAAACGAGCGCGAACATGCAAACGTGCAACATCGAAATAATCGTGACTGCGTGCAAATTGTTGCTAAGTCGAGTAAGACTTACTTATTAGTCGTTTGTGAGGTTTCACCAGCAACGAATCAGTTGAAGTTGGGGAGAGTTGATTGAAAAAAAAAATAATAATACCAATGGCAAACCAGTAGAATTTCACGTAAAGTCTAGTTACGTCGCCGTCGTGTCGAAAGAGAAGAAGAGTAGAACCGTAGGAGACCCTCGAACATCCTCGAAGACGAAATCGTGAAAGCGATTTCGCAAGTTACAGAAAGAATTTCTACCAACCTTTGCGAGCTAAAGCGTCTGTACTGCCCATACGCGGTGGTGGCGGTGGACATCTCCTATTCGGTGGATAGTGACTCAATTCCTCGTACATGTGTCTCCTCGGATCCCATGTTGAGTGGCTCCTCATGGAGCCAGGCCCACCTGCCGAATACACACTATAACGACCATTCTACTAGCTGTCGCCTACCAAGACTTATGTTGACCCGAGAATTAACTACAATCTGTTTAGAGCTTAAGATATATTGTTCAGTTTTAGGTTAAGCATTGCAGAGGAGTTTAATGCTTGAAAATTTTTAAATATTCAAGTATAAATAATGTAACATATATTAAAAGGTAGACAATTTCTTCAGTTTTAAATATGAATGAACTTTAAATGATCATTTAAAATGAATATTTGTTTTAAATCTTTAACTATGCTGTTCAGAGTATTAATCCTTTCCACATGCTTTATTCTTGAGAACAGATTCTTTAAGAATTGAAAGCTTTGAAAAGTTCAATTTTAAATTCTTCAACTTCTTGAAAAGCTTTAAAGTTTTTAAAAGGAGAAGAGTCTTTGTTATTGTAGAGTGCAATTCTATGAATTGTTACGTTTCTTTGAAATCTGTGATGTTAATTATTTAAGCACATCACTGCCCTGTTCAAAATATAAGAGTAAACGGGAAGTTATGTAACGAATGTGGAAAATTCTAACAGATTTAGGAGAATAATATTCTAGGAAAAGATATGAAAAAAAATTGAAGACGTTTAATTTTGTTTCTGTGACATGAAACCTTCTGCATACCTTTTGCAGGTTGTCCAGCGATTCTTAGGAAAGAAATTCAAGGTCTTTTCCAGGTTTTCCAGTTCAAGAAGTCAAGTTTTTTCAGGTCTCCTTTTTTTACATCAAATAATGAAATAACTGTTTGTTATAGATGTAAAAAATCAGTAATTTCATTTTTTATTGGCCAACCATTTTTAAAGAAAGCAGAACCGTGAATAAATAAATTCCTAATTTTTTGCGAACATAAGTCGTCTTTGAAATCCTTGAAATATTTGTGAAATCTATGAAACCTTTTAAAATCCTCGTGAATTCGTTGAAATCTCTTGAAGTACTTAAAATGTTTAAGAAATCTTTGAATTATTTGTGAAAGCTTTCTTGAATATTTGTTTGTGAAATCTTTTGTGTTCGTTTGAAACCATTGAAATCTTTTGAAATGTTCTCAAATTTGCTGAAACCTTTTGAAATAGTTTAACATCTTTGAAATATTTGTGAAATCTTTAGCATTTGTTTAAAATCATTGTAATCGTTCAAAATCTTTGAAATGTTTTAAAAACCTTTTAAATCTGGTTTACTGTACCCTTTTCGAAATCTTTGGAATTCTTGCATTCTTTTGAAATCTTTATAAAATTTTATGAAATCTTTGAAATATTTTGTATTCATTTGAAATCATTAAAATATTTTTAATCTGTGTAAAATCATTTGAAATCTTAGAAATCTGGTTAACGTGGTATATATATAATCTTTTTTTTAGATGGCAGTGGCTCTTAGTGGTACCCTGCGGTGGTTGTTTAACTTTTTTGAAAAATTATATATATACACACACCGACACACACACACACGTGTTTGAGGCAAAGTCCGATGTGCCGGCAAACCGCAGTCTGCCTGGTCCCTCCGCGAATTGACTGAGCGGTGTCAGGCAAAGTCCGAAGTAGCGCTTTCACTTCGGACTCTGCCTGGTCAAATCGCGAAGTGACTGACAGGCTCAGGCAAAGTCCGGAGTAAAAATAAAACCTTTGGGGTTTACTTTTCCCGCTGCACAGTGGGCTAACTCGGGAATTTACAATTCAAAATAGTCTACAGGTCGCAATTGTGAACGGATTTAAAAGTTTTTTTTTTTGTTTAGAAATGATCAGCAGTAAATTTTTAAGAAAGCTTATGGAGTATATTTATCAATTTTTGTTTCAATATAATTATTTCTTCAACGCAAGTTTTTTTCTCATAATATAATAATAAAATAATTCATTTTTAATATTTTTATTGTTCTTTAGTGTAAATGATTTCCGAATTCCAGCCTCTTCAGGAAAAGCCGATTATTTAAAGCGAATTTACAGACTACACTCCACGCTCCCTTATACGACGAGCTCGGGTGCTCGGGACCAAAAACATTCCCTTTTACGACGGCGCAAGGGGGAACCGTCTAACCCCTTCCAGCAACAAGCTCACGGGGTCGTGCGCATACGCGTTGAATCCTGTGACAGTTAAAGCTGGCTCCATAGCCCCATGAATATAGCTTTGTTTGCGAATGTAAACATTGTCAAATTGTCAAATTTTGTAGAATTTTAGGTTAATGACATTTTTAAGATAAGCCCTTAAAAAATTCGTAATAAAAGTGTTCCACTTCAAAACTCATAACTAGGTAATCCTAAAAGCACTATACGAAAATATTGTATTCATATTTACGCGCGAGACTATTTGCTTCCCGCGCGAACTTTGAGCGGAGGAGTGGGGATGAAGGAGAACGAATTTCTCGTCGTATAGGGGAGCGGCAACTGGTCGTATAATGAGGTTCGTTATGCAATACTAATCTCAGGTGGCAGCACCGAGCCGAGTACTAGACCCTCTGTCAATGAGATACGAATTTTAAGAAAAGAAATTTTTTTAATAAGTATAAAGTGCCATTTATACCTTGTAAAGATAACAAAATATATTTTTCAAACTTTCTTATCAATATTTATCACATAGTATTCGTAAAAGGTTGATAAATCCTTTTCTGACTGTCACATGCAAGGTAGGTTAGGTTTACTATAGTTCACTATATATCCCATTGTATGTATAATTTTCACTAAAAGTATAAATTTCCTTCGTATATAAGCACTAAACACATATTTAAGGATTATTTACCCTTATATATTTAATTACAAGCAACCGTACACTAAGCACTATATTTTTTTGTCTCTCATTGACAGAGGGTCTAGTACTCGGCTCGGTGCTGCCACCTGCGTTTAGTTTTGCATAATGAACCTCATGGAGCGGTCGTATAAGGGAATGTCGTATAAGGGAGCGCGGAGTGTATATGTATATATTCCATACAAGTCACCAGTCTATTATTTGTAATAATTAGATTATTAATAACAAAAAATGGTTTATTTTTTATTTATTTCATGAAAAATGATTCAATTTACGGGTAAAATGCTTTCTATCATTAAAGATAAACTGTACACTTTTATAGATAAAATAAAAAAAAAAAAAATATTTATAGTAAAACCCAACTTTCCAGTAAGAAAGAGCCAGTAATAGTAATAGTTTGACATTTTTCTATAAAATTTTTTATTCTTTAATTAACTGACTGTATACATTTTTACTCTTTATTCGGTCTAGAGAAAAAATCAGTACTAAGGTTTAGTGAGAAAAAAAAATTCTTTGAGTGAAATAGCCAAATTAAACATTTTGAATGTTATAAACGAAACACCTATTACTGGCTCTACTTACTAAAAAGTTTAAAAAAATTACAGTTTATCTTTTAGTATAGAAAGGATTTTACACGTATATTGAATCATTGTTAGTCAAATAAATCAACAATAAACAATTATTGTTATTAATAATCTAATTATTACAAATAATAGACTGGTGACTTCTATGGAATATATAGTCTGTAAATTCGCTTTAAATAATCGGCTTTTCTTGAAAAGGCTTGAATTAGGAAATTATTTACACTAAAGAACAATAAAAATATTAAAAATAAATTATTTATGTTTTCTAAGTACATCTGCGTTAAATATGATACATATCGAGATTATTTTTTCAATTTTTTAGAGAAAAAAACTTGCGTTGAATAAATAATTATATTGAAACAAAAATTGATAAATATGCTCCATAAGCTTTCTTAAAAATTTACTGCTGATCATTTCTAATAAAAAAAACTTTCAAATCCGTTCACAATTGCGACCTGTAAGCTATTTTGAATTGTAAATTCCAGAGCCAGCCCACTCTGCAGCGGGAAAAGTAAACCCCAAAGGTTTTATTTTTACTCCGGACTTTGCCCGAGCCTGTCGGGCACTTCGCGATTTGACTAGGCAGAGTCCGAAGTGAAAGTGC
>CAKNXH010058819.1:76164-120164 GCA_932178445.1 Andricus quercusramuli
GTCCAGGGCGACGCTGAGCTGACGGCGATTACCGCCGATACGGGAGTAATCCTCTCCGTAACGGGGGTCGATCGCTTCGAAGACGGGGGAAAATGGTTTGGGTGGTCCAGGGTGTACAGGGCGAAGATGGGGTTTGTTCCGGAGATCGGCTTCGAAGAAGGAAAGGAGTGATCCAGGGTATCTAGAACGACGTTGAGATGGCTTCGATAGTTACCGATACGGGACTAATCCTCTCCGTATCAGTAAGAGTGTTAGAAAAAGGAGGTCCAAAAATGAGGTAGGCAATGTAAGATTAAAAACTTGGGTTTATTTAAGTAGCGTAGATGTTTACACTACGGGGACTCGGGGAGAAGTGTCTCTCGGTCTCGAAACGCGCTATACTTAAAGGCTAGCTCGGGCGGCGGCGCACTTCTCACGGTGCAAGAGAGTGGGGTATTAGCCCGCGGTCGCTGTGCGAAAATTAACAAGCGAGCATCTTTTCGCGATGCTTCTGGATACAGGTTTCGCACGATTGGCGCGTTTTCGCCAAGCAAATGTCTACAAGCGTGATCGATAACCGCAGACGCGCTTGCGCTGTCGATTGTCAGAGGGACTTTAACTTTTTCGGACTAAATGCCATTACTCAAATTATTCTAAGTCGAATGACAGGTGGGGTTAGGACGCCCAGGCGACGAAAGAAAGAATCATGGATGTTTGCCAAATATTATTCGTGGTTATAAATATTATTTATAACCATCAATATAATTTGGCGTACATCAAACTATGAAAAACTAAAATTTAATAATTGTGCATTCCCTTTTGTTAAAGCTCCTTCGGCTTTAACGAACACATTCTCATCACGATTCTTGTGAGAAAAAAAGTTTAAAAGCAAGTTTCCAGATATAATTTGAAAACAATTTCGTTATCAAAAATTTTATTGCACCTTGTGTCTTTTTGTCAACAAAATAAATAAATTTGTTTATTTGTAATTTTATTTTTCACGATTAAACAAAAACTACGCGTCTTATCAAAAAATGATTAATAACAAATTTGTAGCTCTTTTTTGGGTGAACAATTTTTGTGTATTTATTCTTTTCGTGGTTTGTGTCGTTTTTCGTGAGGACAAATTGTTCGAATTTCCGAGTACTACGAATAGCCGTACATAGAATTTTCAAATCTTGAAAAATATGATCTCAAAAATGTTGAAAATGCTATAACTTTTTGAATTTTTATCCAAAATAGCTGGCTAAAGAACTTCTTTTTTTCTTTTAGGTATAAAAAAAGTTTGCAAAAGCTCAATCCAAACTGATCATTTTTTTGAAATTTATCGTGCCTACAGACAGACAGACTACAGATAGACAGGTTCTTAAATATCGTTTTTCCTGCCTCAGGGGATCTCAAAACGTGGAGATTTAATGAAAAGATGAAAAGATCTTTTTTAGGTGCGCAATTTTCGTTAATTCATCTTTTTTTATATCTTGGATAGTTTGACCGCAAAATCGAATCATTGTTGATTTTTCATTATTTTTTTTGCGGGGTCAAAATTTGAATTTTCGATTTTTTGAAGAAAACTCGAAAAGTTGTTATGAGAATCTTGTAGGTTCATGAAATTTTCAACTCTTAAAAAATGGTCTTAACAAATTTGAAAATGCTCTAACTTTTTGAATTTTGATCCAAAATAGCTGGCTAACGAACTTGTCTTTTTCTTTGCCGAATCTGTTCGGCATTTTCGCCATGAGCTGGTACTAATATGAGGTTCAATTCCCTGAAAGATTATATCTGAGAAATCATTTTTATGGAAGTTACGGGGGTGAATAGAAAAATCGAAAAACATCTTTTTCTCAAAAACGGCTGGACCGATTTCGATCGGGGAAAAATATATTATGTGTTCCAATGGAGGGATGTTTCAAAAAAAATTATGGAACATTTTAGACAAAAAGAAAAGTTGAACAAAAAATTTCAAAATTTCTTTGATTTTTTTTTAATAGGAAATTCTTGAGGACCAATCACCGTTTTTTGCCTAAAATACGTTGACTTATGTAGAAAAATATGTGAAAGTTTGAGATCATTCGGAGAGGCTGCCCATTGTTAACAAAATTAAAAATCTCCCGCATACCACGTTAAATGCACGTCTGCTAACGTATAAAGAGGACTCTGCAAACTTGCGCTGGCATTAGACTTGAAACACTTTGGAAATGTTCGAAAATGAGACAAAAATTGTCCCAAAAATAATAGTACCCTCTATTCATCCCATATTCTCATCTGATGTTCTTGCATATTTCATTTATTTTGTCTCTTGTACTTGTTCCTATGATATTCTCTTGTTTCTTTCCAGCTCCTCAGACAGGTCCTCACTGAACACGGTTTTGGTATTAAAACTGTTCCGGATTCGTCACCTTTCTTTTTATACCCTGATTTTCTGTTTGTGCGTATGGCCTTGACCGGCCCCGAAATAGCCATGTAGTCCTTGAGCCTCAACTCGCCTGCCAATGAGCGCTTGCCACGGCATGAAGTGGCGTGAGGACTTGCGAAGGCGACCTTTCATCTCTCTGCTCGCTCCTTCGGTTACATATTTTGGGTATTGTTTTTTCGATCTTGACATGCTGCGGTCTTTTCTCACTTTCGCTCATTTTGTCAAATGTCTCGCGTTCTCGCGGCTAAGAAAGCAATTCCTCATCGTACAGGGTGAGGTTTTGGTAAATGAATAGTAGTTCTGAAGTTGTTACTTCGATCTTTCTTTGTTTTTGTCGGTTATCAGGTTGGTCCTCACAACCTTCTTTCTTTTGTATAAGCAGTGTATGCAGGCTCTACCAACTCCTATGGTCGATCGCGCAGAAGCATATAAACTAAAAAAACCTGTGTCACCGCCTGATGGCGCTGTATGTCGGTCCCTCCCCGCACTTGGCATCTCTCGTCATAGCTGCGTTATTCTCCATTCCTCTGTCGTAAATTTTATCGCTGTCGCACTCAGTTGCACTTCCACAATATCCAACCTCACTTACAAAACAAAACAAAACTCCGGCTGACAGCTCACGCCGGGTTTGAAGGTTTTGAAGTATTTAAAAAAATCTAAAATTGGAATGAAGCCAAAAGTGATGAAAAGTGATAAACAGACCTGCGCCGTGCTTGATTACCCATCATCTCAAGAAATCAGTGTAAATTTACAACAACCATGTGTCCACGCCAGGGCTTACCGAAAATTATGCAACCCGTCTTACACGCCAATGCTATTCTTATGACCGTGTATAGCGGGTTGCATACTTTTTGGTAAGCCCTGGCGTGGACACACTGTATATTTTCTTAATTCATGGTATTTCAATTTTTTATTCTAATTGTATGGTAAATATTTATTAAATTAATATTTATTACTATTTAATTGATGGATAATCTGTTAAAGTTAAAAAATTGATTGAATTCTTTCAAGCACATACTTAAAAAAAAGATGTAACACTCATATTTTAAAAATAAACAAACTTTATATGACGTACTTTCGTTGTTGCGTTTAATTTATTGTAAAATTATATTTCACAAAGAAACCAATGCGAAAATCAAATAAAAATATATGAAGAATAATTGTTTTAACTTCATACATATTTTTATTTGATTGTTGCAATGCTGTCTTTACTTTGATTTAACTTTATTTAATTTTGAATTCAATTATCTAGACGCCATATTTTATCTTAATGTTCTGTGTCACCGTCGGATGGCGCCCTTGCTTCTTCAAATGTTACCATTGAGTTGGTACAGCCTGAGTGTATGAGATTAGAGAAGCTTCAGTCATTCGTTTTATCATTTGAAGTTCTTCCTCAGATCTTCTCTTGTTTTTTCCTTGTTTAGATTTGAGAAACTCAAGTCATTTGTTTTCTCATCTGATTTTGTTCCCCCGACGCCGATCTTCTTTTGTTCTTTATTCGGATGTTTTACTGATTCCTCACAGTATAGGGTAACGTGTTTAACTCGAAACAATGACGAATCTCGAATCCAAACCACTATTTCTCAAAGAAAACCTTTCCCCATACTATGAGGAATCAGTCAAAAACCCGAAAAAAAAAGAAGATCGAGGTCGGGGGAACAAAATCAGATGAGAAAACAAATGACTTGAGTTTCTCAAATCTAAACAAGGAAAAAACAAGAACAGATCTGAGGAAGAACTTCAAATGATAAAACGAATGACTGAAGCTTCTCTAATCTCAACTACTATTCCTGTACCGAAACCTTACGCCTCACGCCACTTCATGCCGTGGCAAGCGCTCATTGGCAGGCGAGTTAAGGATCAAGGACTGCATGGCTATTTCGGGGCCGGTCAAGGCCATACGCACAAACAGAAAATTAGGGTATAAAAAGAAAGGTAACGAATTCGGAACAGTTTCAATACCAAAACCTTCTTCAGTGAGGAACTGTCCGAGGAGCTAGAAAAAACAAGAAAATATCATAGGAACAAGTGCAGGAGACAAAATAAATGGAATATGAACGAACATCAGACGAGAATATTGGATGAATAGAAGGTACTATTATTTTTGGGACAATTTTTCTCTGATTTTCGAGCATTTCCAAAGTGTTTCATGTCTAATGACAGCGTCAGTTTACAGGCTCCTCATTATACGTCAACAGACGTGCATTTAACGTGGTATGCGGGAGATTTTTAATTTTTTTACAATGGGCAGCCTCTCCGATTGATCTCAACCTTTCACATATTTTTCCACATAATTCAACGTATTTTTAGGGAAAAAACGGTGGTCATGCCTCAAGAATTTCCCATTAAAAAAAAAATCGAAAAAATTTTGGATTTTTTTTTTACCTTTTCTTTTTGTCTAAAATGTTCCATAATTTTTTCGAAACATCCCTCTATTGGAACCCATAACATATTTTTCCCCAATCGAAATCGGTCAAGCCGTTTCCGAGATAAATATGTTATTCGATTTTTTTACTCACCCCCATAACTCCCATAAAAATTATTTCTCAAATATAATCTTCCGAGGAATTGAACCTCATATTAGTACCAAGTCATGGTGAATATGTCGAACAGATTCGGCAGGGGGCTGCCTATACATGCTTATCCTGCTCTTCCCTTTTGGCGATAAAACATATCAAAACGTACTTAATATTTATTTTGAAAAAAATATCTCGCCAAGAACGGTTTTAAAATCACAAATAAATTTTGTTTTTAAGATAAACCAATAAAAAATTAAAAGTTGTTATTTTGCTAAATAAAATTTCAACACATTACTAATAAAAACAGTCTAGAACATTTTTTTAATTTTTGTAACTACTAATAGCCCAAAATAGAGCAAAATCTGAGACATGACCCCTCACTCTCCTGCGAAATGCCCCTATTGGATTCGAGCCGAGCAAGATGTAAAAATATGGGAGATTTTGGCCGATTATAACAAAAGCAATCCTTCGACATTTCAAGACACCTTTGTTCACTGCAAAAACAAGGAGGTTTTGTTATGTCATCACCATGTTTATGACAGATATTCTAACCTATGCAACTGTGGAATGGCCATATCTGTTTATCGGCGCATTGTTTTTCCGTTAAAAATGAAAGTTCATGATAGTGGAAATTATTCAATGTAAAGAAATTTTATAGCTTTTTTAGTAAAACAGTATTTTTCTTCATAAATCTAATTCAAAATAAAATGATAATACTAATTAGTCATTACCAGTTGATCGTCTATAACATTTTCTTATTCACTTCTTAAAAACATTACTTTAACGACGGTAATGTATTGATTATTATTAAGAAAATTAGGCATACTTTTATTTTATGCTAACCTTGTATCCAGTAATGACACCATTAGCAGCACTCAGTGGTGGTGAAGACCAGGAAACTCTAATTGTTTGTGACGTGAGGGTCGTGCAAGTAGTATCATGTGGTGGTTGCTCTGGTACACCTTCCGCTGTATGCTGTCTCCTTTCCTCACTCATGGGACCTGAGCCAACTTTGTTGAAAGCTTGAACCACAACACTATACTGGGTATAAGTTTTAAGATTCGTTATTTGCAAGTGATGCTCTTTTCCGTCTTCCTTAGAAAACTCGACCGTCTCGAACATGTAAGGTTTTTCAGAAGATGAAAGTCTATACCCCACATAATAACCCAATATTTCTCCATTCCAGTCTTCACGCGGAGGTGGTTTCCATGTTACCTAAGTGAAGTAAAGTTCAATATTTAGTTTACTTTCATCATGGTTCGGGCATTAGGCATACAGTTATTAAATCTATTAAACTTGCTTTAAGGGTATGCTGATCGAGAGCTTCAACTCTGACGGAACTTGGTGGACCAGAAGGAACTTCTTCAGCCGTGATGATTGTTACGGTGTCCGACGGATCCGAAGTTCCAATTTCATTTTCAGCAACTATTCTCAGATGATAGGTAGTGGCTGGTTTAAGATTAAAAACACCGGCAACATTCTGCTGAGATCCTGGAACTACTACTCTATCAATATCGCTTTCCCAGGAACCCTTACTGATTTTATATTCAATAACGTATCGCTTGATTGGACTGTTTCCGTCGTAAGGTGCTGCCCATGAAAGTTGCACTGATCGTCCGGATTTGTCCAAGACTTTCAAACCATAGGGAACTTCGGGAACCTCTGTAAAATACATAGTATTTTATTACAATGCGTGCAAAAAATGCAAATATATACAATAAAAGCATACAAAAGTAGTTGTATTGAATCAGTTACACTTATATGTGTCAAATGAACAAATGTCAGTAATTTGTACATGCACGGATAAAGAATATTTTATTTACCTTGAATAATCATATTGATACTCGTGTCATCGCTGCCGAATGCATTCGTAGCAACGCATGTGAAAAGTGCAGAATCGCTTCTCTCTGTCCTCTTAATGCTTAAATCAGACAAAACGCCATTAGCCAGTATCTCTTCTCGAATCGTGTAACGCGAGTCGCTTTTAGGGTCCAATCTTTTGTTATTCATATTCCAGAGAATCCCAATGGGCTTTTCTCCTTGTGCTTCGCATTGCAATACCGCTGGTTCTCCTCGGCGAGCGGTCTGATTTCGCAGTTTGATTTCAAAGTGAGGTGGCGCTGTACAATGAAATTGAAATTTTTAACTATGTAAAAGGAGGTTATCCAATTATAAGGATTTTCATATATTTATAAAATTGTCAATTGCAAAATCTAACATTTCAAATGTCATTCAACATCGGCAATCTAAATATATGTGTAATAAAAGGTAGCAGGGTAGCCGTTGAAATTCAAGAACAAATTTCTCAGTTTCCCGGTCATTTCCCGGTTTCCGGGTCCAGCGGTCAGTGTCCAGTGGGTAATATAATTCATAAAAATTTGATAATTAACGAATCACCATACCTTGTACCGATATGAGTATCACGGCTGAAAGCCCAGACCCTATTCCATTCACAGCTTCACAAAGGTAATAGCCCTCGTTTGTCTTCTGTATATTATTTATCGACAAAGTTCCATCTTCAACGCTTATGTCGGGATTATTTAATTTCAAGTCGGTGTAATCACCAGGCGTGTCTCCTGAAATTTGGTGTAATAGTAACTATTGAAAAATATAAATCAGACAAAGAGGAATTTTGTCTTTAAGAACTTCTTGAATAATTTTACTAGAAAATATTTTAAACTTGAAAACATCTTCAAACTGATATTCCTTACTATCCGTTTTAAATGGAAACTCTAAAAAACTGAAATAAATAAGCAGTATATCTCACCTGCAGCCCTCTTCCAAGTAACTTGGGGCTTGGGGAAACCGTCAGCTTTGCATTCCACTCTTGCATCGGAGCCCTGAGCAAAAGCTTTATCCGTTGGCTCAAGGATCCAGCGAGGAGGTACTACACGAATTAATAAATTATGGTCATTATTTTGTACATTCTCACTTGTCGAAATTTCACACCCAAAAGCAATACCCGTCAACCTCGTATGAAGAGTGAGAAGTCTTTTTTCATACTATAGATTTTAAGGCTTTTAAATGTGGTATGATTTTCTAATTTACTACACTTCATTAGTTCTTCAAATTTTATCCAAATTAAAAGAAGACAAAACGTCCTGTCTTATTATATTTTAATTTATACTCATTTTGCAAACATTAAAAGTTAATAAAGATGCCAAAAGTTATTCTCATTTTAAATTAAATAAATAAATATTTGTTCAATATCAGTTAAAGAACTGTGACAACATTTAACACATTTTTATGTACAATTTTTCCAAAAGACTCGCTCTCGATACGAATAAGGGGAGTGCATCTATAAAATTTATTGAATGAAAAAATATTAAATACTGTTTAAATGTATTTAAATGAACTAATTGTAAATAAGCTAATCTATTTTTTTTCATAATACCAATATCGAAAAATTATTATCTACAAAATAATGTCTTCTTTTTAGAAGAGAAGTTTTGATAAAATTAATTACATTACTTAGATGCACTCTCCTTAAAAACGTTAACATATCAATACCAATCTACAAGAGACAGTGATCTACGGCAAAAGAATATGGTGACCCATTCGAATTGAGGATAGATTGTCATGCAAACTATACTATATGGAAAACTATTCTCAAAACTTACAGTAGTTAACAAATATTTCAAGTTTAATTAAACATATGTGTGAAGGGGTAACAAGACCAATTATTATAAACAATTATGTATTATTTATATATTTGTATATTTACACTTGGAAAATAAAAACAAAGGAAACGTATATCTAATAAAAAGAATGCTGACCCAAAAAATACATAAATATACATTTTTAATGGTGTTTATTCTCAGTGTGGATCACTGTTAAGAAATACAAGCATTTATTAATTTAATTTAATGAAAACATGATTTTGCTTATTAACTTCTTACTGATTATGGAATAGCTTTCCCAATCCCCACGGGCCGTCATGCATAATCGCAAGTGAAGCTTGGAGAATATTGAGGTACATGCGGGTAGTAACTAATATCTACAGGGAAACATTTATGAAAAATGAAGTGGGGTTGAGAAGTGTGGTGGGGTTTTTCTGGTATTAGGTTCAGAATGATCGACAAGGACAGGGTTGGGAATGGTGAAAGCGAGATTAATCGACTCCACGCGCTGCACGCCTAAGAATTTTGAGCCAATTCGAGATCCTAATTTGGTCCTCTCTTTTTGAACGAAGAAAAAATTCTGCAAGAAGGAAACACTGGTCAAAAGTAACGCCATGTGTAGATTGGAAATACCAAATTTACCACCTAAAGCCAATGATAATGGCGTGAAGCTAACAAATTCTAATTCTGTACAGATCCAAAGATAAAGAAGGAATGGGAACTTATAAAGGAGAAAAAAATACGGATAAGGCCGCGCATGAACCAAAAATAGAAGATGTAAGAGATAGCGAAATAGAAATAGCTTTATACGATACAGCGACAATCGAGTTTTAGAGCTATGCCATCTGTAACAATGCCTGGATCTCTGTAAATATGTATAACGATGCTTCAAACAAAGTCACGCACATCAAGTCACTGCTTTATTCTTATGTACGTACAATCAGCAACTCGATCAAAAGTATAAAATCAAGCGGTATTTATTTAAAACGTGTTAACCTATCAAGTCATACACAACACGTTAACAATATAGTAATGCGATTGCTGTTTCACTGAAAGGTTATATATCTGCAGTATGGAAAGAGCAAAACAAAAGAGAGCAACCAAATAAGAATATAGTTAGAGGAAAACCTGTTGAGAAAATCGACTGGAAACAAGGGATAATTTTGTACTAATTCATTTTACATATAGATTTTGCATTTCACACATCCTTTTACATTTTAAGTGAGATTTGAATGTATCAAAACTAGAAACCGTCGAATTTATTACTAGTCTTCCTGTGAAATTTTTAAAACCAGTGGTTCGTCAATGTTTAACCATTCTGGAAGTTCTCTAATGTTATTTTTCTGGGTCATTCTAGAAAAGATCATTTTTAAACGTTGATGAGATTTGAAAATGGCCTTATATTAATAATTCAATTTAATAAGCTGTGAAACCGATATTCTAATTATATATTTTATTTCAAAAATTATAATTAATTCAATTTCAAGAGGAAAACAATACATTTTCGATTACTAGCGACCTTTACGACAACGCACGATATCGCAGACATCCTAAATAAACGGGCAAGAGGGTAACTTAATTGCTATTGTTTTTTTTCTTCATTTAGTTTAGTTTAAAATAAAGGTTTTAACATCGATCAAACGATCTATTCGGGAATGACTTCTGGCATGCGGAAGTTTCTATCCGTCTGAATCCACTTTATTCTGAAGTCTGTTTCCGAACGCATCAGTTTCATTACGAGCGAATCCGTTAAAAGTGTGTAGGAATTGTATTCGATTAAAACCAAGAGATTTCTATCCGAATGAATTCGACCTAATCCAAGGTGGGAAAAGTTACCATAAATGACCGACAATTTAACATAAAATACCGATTTTTTATTTGTAATTTTTGGTAACTTATTCGTCATTTATGATAAATCTCGCGAAGCTTCCTAAACCTTAATGGATTAAGCTGGCTACTTTAGGCTCGCTTACTTTATGTCGCATGGTGTAACCAGCTGGACTCAAGGATTGAGATGTATTGAAAAGTTTTTCCACCGGTTTAGTGTCGGCTTCATTTGGATTTAAAAGTTATTCTGGATGAGCCATGGATTCATTTGAACTGGACGCACGGATTGAGGATGAACACATTTTTTTTCGGATTCATTATGATTAAACTTCAAAAGGACGCGGTTTTTTACTAGAAGATTGGTTTGCTTGAATGCGAGGGTTTTTGCGCGCTTTTTAGCGAGTTTCTAGAAAATCGGCTTTAAAACTTGGAGCGTTTCATACAAATTGTAAGAGAAAATGTTTCAACGACCTGATGTGATGTGATGTTGGTACACGGATTGAGGAATATTGAAATGTCTGTCCGGATGAGCTTTGGATTCATTCGTATTGATTCGGAATAGTTCGGATTAATTTGGAATGCATTCCTATCCAATACTTTTACTAAGGTACCTTAGTGATAATGATTTCGATGTCGTTAATATTAATTGAAGGGTAGAAATGCAAAAGGAGTCAAGCGCCAAATTTTCGAAATCGGGTTTATTAGCTCAAAAAATCAGATAAATTCTATTACACATGCCTGCCAAAGGATTTTTTTGGGGCATCATTTTTCAAAATTTGTGTTCTTGTCTTCACAGTCCGAGAAGCTTTTCTAACCACAAAGTAAAAAATCAAATTTCATTTTTCTCGACACTGGCTAATTATTTTTAATTACTATTGAGTCCCTTCCGTTCAGCACTGAATAACCTAAAACCCAATTCCTCATTTTTTGGAAATATGCCAAATTATTACTGCTATCGTCATTATTTTGAAGTTGAAATGTCAGTTTTACACCATTTCGAAGTCATAATGTAATTTTCAAATTTCGCGAAACTGCATGATTTTTTTAAAACAAACTTTTTGGAAATCAATTCGTCCATTCAATAGCTAGAATTCGAATTTTCAGTTTTTTCTTAAACTGCAAATTGACTCCACAATTAATGTTGAAATATGTTAAAAGTCGATACGGACTCAAAATGTAACCTCGAAACGTGACCTGTTTCATTCAATTTCTCGAAGCCGGATAGCTTTTTGTGAGCAAACTTTTTTTAGTTCGATAGAGCATGAAAGTATCTCGAAAGCGCTTTCTTATTTTTTTCTTAAATGGTCCCGCTGAATTTACAACATGTTTTTAGTCTCTCCTGAAAAAAGTGAAAAATGGCGCTTGACTCCTTTTGCATTTCTACCCTTCAATTCATTTAAAAAATCTCTCGGAACTGAGGAAATTTGTAAAATTAATTGATTTCTGAAACTTCCTGCATGGTTGATTTTCTTCAACAGGAACAAAACAAAAGGAGGATAAATTACACTGTCATCCAGAAGCGATTTCGTAAGACGAAAGCAAATAGCTTTCTGGAGGCAGCAGCCAAAATCATTCGGTGTCTCGCCCTAACCGTGTACTCGCAAAGTTGCTTCGTGCACCATTTTCCCTGACGGATTACTAGCAACACACGCGTAAGTTCCACGATGGTCCGGTGTTACCGTTTCAATAAGTAGGACACTAGTTCGTGGTCCTAGTTCTCCAATGCTGTACCCCATGATTTCTAGCAAAGGGTTGCCCTGGAATGTCCAGCTGAAGTTTAATGGTAGATCGCCCACAGGTACCATGCAAGGTAACTGTGCCGCTTGTCCTGCGTAAATCGGTTCGTCTCCAAAATCAAACGGATGAATGCGTGGTTGCACTGAAACGCAATGAAGCAGCTACCAAGTACGAAAAGATCATGAATTAACCAGGCGGCTTTTCGTCGAAAAAAGAAGTCCCTCAAGATGACTTATTGGTCTGATTATCTTTTTTATATTAACATATTTTTTCAATCGCTTTTTTAAAAAGAATTTGAATTCTGATAGAAAAGATAAAAGGAAGCAGGAATAGGATATGGATAGAAATCAGCACTGAGAAGTACAATAAATAAACTTTACGTGGATTTGCATGGAAATATAGACCAACATCGTTTTTTCAGCTCAATGAGCTGACACTGATACTAACATCCTGCTAACTCATTATGCACCTGAAGGTTAAAAAATAAAATACTTAATACAGTTGTAGAAGATTTAGGCAGTACATAAGTATTAATCGGAAAGTTCAAATAGAAATTTCATAACCGGAGTAGAGAAAGAATAATCAATATATTAGCGTCACAACAGTGCCAATGCAAACTACTCTGCAGTTTAAGGTAATGTTTCCCTTTTTAAACAAACCAATTGTCTTCATAAAATTCATTAAAATATTACAGTGGCCAAAACTTTTTAATAGTGACTGTCATCCAAAGGTTATTTTCATTAAATTGCCAAAGAATTTCACTGTTGGTTTGTTTATAGCTGGGATTCTCATTTTTCACGACAAAGCATGATTCACGGAAATTTTCAGCAGATGTACCGTTAACTTTGAGGTGAGAACTGTGTCTAGCCCGACCGGCAACATTGTCGGCGACGCAAACGTACTCTCCAGCATGTTCGCCTCTAACAGATGGTATCATCAGAGAGGAGACTCTGTTCCCCATTGCTGTAATCTGCACTTGATCATCTACGTCTATATTTCGCCCTTTGAACAACCACCTGAGCCCAATAGGCGTGTCGCCCTTCAAGACTGTACAATGAACAATTATCAGATCTCCAGTGTTCGTACTATCGTGAAAGTTGAACGGTTGCAATTGCGGTGGAACTGCAGAGGCGAGAAACAGAAAAAAGATATGTAAAAAGATATTGATTCTTATATCAAAAGAATCTCCTGCTGAAGAGAAGTTATTTTAGATTTTTTTTCAACCTTCAGAGATGATAAGAAAATATTTTCTTATTTAAGTCCATTTTTGACTTCAACCCTCACATAACCAAAAAGAAAAACAAAAGTGAAAATATGTAGATCATCTTTGATACATGGGCCATAACAGCAAATTATCCAAAACTCAATGGTGGATTCGAGAAAGAGGAGGAAGTCGAAGGAAAGGAAAAATCAAAGGACCCAAAGTATGTAAGCAGTTGAGGTTGAGCACCGTTGACTATAAGTTCTGATGACAGCTCATGCCTTCCAGCAATATTTTCCGCAATACAAGTATAAGTTCCGGCATGAGGGGCTTGAACTGATCCTATGCTTAATATTGCACCACGTCCCCCGAGATCCAAAATAGAAATTCCAGAATGTGGTGAAATAAAGTGGTTGTTTAGAGTCCAACGTAGCTTTAGAGGTTGATCTCCTTCCACAACAGCGCAAGGTACAGTTATAACTTGACCGGAGTTTAGTGGTTCCTCGCCAAATGAGAAGGGCAATAGCTTTGGCATTACTAGAAATAAAAATTGTCTAATATCACAAGCTGAAGTAATATAGAAACTCCTTTCTTGGCCCATATTGATGCGTAGATTAATGCCAATAATATTTCATAAGAAAGAACGACGTTTCAATGAAAAAGAACTAACAGAAACTAGACCGAACAGAAAGATAAGAAAATGTATGACGGAAAAGGAAATTGCAGGGAAATGAAATAGACATATGACTTCATGATTAAGTACCATTCACGGTGAGTATTGCAGATCGTGATGTCGATCCAGCGCTGTTTGAAGCAACACAAGTATATTCGCCCGCATGTTTTGCTGCAACTGACTCAATTGCTAATTGTTTAGCACGTTTACCGTAGTCTGATACGATTACGTCCGCATGGGTCGATTCTATTTTACGACCTTGAAACATCCATTCAATTTCTAGAGGAATGTCTCCTTTCATTACAGCACATTGCATTAAAATGATATCAGCTGCGTTTACGGGTTCCTCCCCAAAAGCAAAAGGCGCTATCTGTGGTGCAACTGTGACAAGAAGAGTGAAAATCGCAGAATCACACTATGCAAGACAACTGAATTTATTGTCATAGCCAAATCTTTTTAACCCTGAAGGAAAAAATCTGTAGCTAACGAATCACGTTTTGTTCTTTTTGAGAACCTACATATTAAAATTTATTTGAATAAAAACAACCTTAGTGAAGAAATCTCTAAGGGAAAGGACGAAATAGGATTGGGACTTTTAAAGCAGATAGGAAAGTAAGACAAAGATTAAGGATGTTAAGAGAGACCAATAATAATACCATTGACTTCGAGCACTGCTATTCGCGAAACTGATCCAGCTACATTTGATGCAACACAAGTGTATTCTCCGGCATGTCTATCCGCAACAGTCTCGATGGTCAATTGCTTAACTCGTTTTCCAGAATCCGACACGATTACATTACGACCATCAGATTCTATAGAACGGCCTTCAAACATCCAAGTGATTTCCAACGGAAAGTCGCCCTTGGTCACAGAGCACTGTATTAACGCAACTTCACCGGCGTTTACAGGTCCGTCCCCGAAAGTAAAAGGTGCTATTTGTGGTGATACTACGGAAAAAAACGTGGAAGAAACTAAACTTTGGCTCTTGACAATGTTTTTCATGTCATTAAGGTAGCTAACTGAAATTTGAGTATATTAAATACTTTAATAATTCAGTTTTTTCGCTAATCGGGCTTGGCACAAAAACCGATCAATATTACGAACGAAGCTAAATGGTCAGTATTCCAGGATTTAAGTTGTAGGATGTTTCACTGTGATGGGTTTAATGAAAATAAATATTAATGGAAAGTATGGCATGTACCATTAACTTCGAGTACTGCTGATCGGGAGACTGATCCAGCAATGTTTGTTGCCACACAAGTGTACTCTCCGGCATGTCTAGCTCTTACAGTTTCGATGGTCAGTTGTTTTGCTCGTTTCCCAGAATCAGATACGACCATGTCAAGTTGGTCTGTTCGAATCTGGCGATCTCCAAACATCCAAATAATTTCCAAAGGGAAATCTCCTTTTATGACGGCACACTGTACCATTGCTACGTCACCCGCATTTACTGTTTCATCTCCAAACGAAAAGGATGCAATTTGTGGTGTAACTAAGAAAGGAAAATACATTCGATATGATATTTCTTCTGGTACCTGCTGTTTGCAATCAATTCGACAAACGAGTGATGAATTTTACCGACACTACTGAGAAGCCTGTATGATTGTTCCCACAGAATATTTGTCTGGAGAACCATCCTAGCCTTTAAAGTGCTTGTTCGCCTAACAGAGAAAATAAAAATAACTCAAGAAAAATTGAAAATAATTAAATTCAATGCATTTCAGATTTGAGCAGACTGTGTACAATGTACGAAAATCTGAGAAATACTTGAATTAAATTAGAACCATGAACATGTAAGAAGGTTGCCGTGGACATTGACACGCTATTAGTCGCGAATCTACAGAAATTAATAAAAAAGATATCACATTATACACCTATGAGAGCTGTAACTCAAAGTTGAAAGAATCGGATTATACCTTGGTCTGGACAGGTAAGGGAGTAATAAGGAAGATTACAGTTTTAAAGAGCGATCCGTAATGCAACAGTTGTTTGTGTACCATTGACTTTGAGTACAGATGATCGTGCAACCGATCCGGCGACATTTGATGCAACACACGTGTATTCTCCAGCATGTCTAGCGGCAACGGACTCAATGGTTAAATGTTTGAGTCGCTTTCCCGACCCTGATATAATGTCTGTACTATCAGATTCTATCGGTCGACCCTCAAACATCCATGTTATTTCTAAAGGTAAATCTCCCTTTATTACTGCACACTGAACTGAAGCCATGTTGCCTGCATTTGCAGGCTCTTCGCCAAATGAAAACGGCGACAATTCTGGTGCAACTATGAAAATAAACAATCCATCTAGGTACAAATTATCCTCAATAATTTCGCTATCAAATATTGGAAACTAGTCAAAAATATTTCTGATAATAAATATGAGACATTACTTTGTTGACATCTTGACAAAGAAGGGAATAGGGTATGTAAACTATAAGAAAACATGCACAATAGAACATTATTATCAACAAAACAACATCCTAATCAAGATTGGATTTATGCGCAACCAAAATTTTAAATAGTCGTAATTCTGAGGATTGCGGATACCATTGACGACAAGGATAGCTGATCTAGCAATCGATCCAGGTTCATTTGAAGCAACGCACGTATACTCTCCAGCATGCCTAGCTGCAACTGCTTCAATGGTCAATTGTTTAATTCGTTTTCCGATAGTGGATACGAGTATGTCGCTACGATCGGACTTTATCATTTGCCTTTCAAACATCCATATTATGTCTAACGGTAAGTCTCCTTCGATCACAACACATTGCACTGACGCCGTGTTGCCCGCATTGGCAGGTTTTCCTCCGAAAGTGAATTGTTCTATTTGTGGTGCGACTATGAAGAGAGAGAAGAAATCTATGTAGTCACTGATTTTCTGCAGAAATTAATTGACCAAATCTGAGAAACTGGAGTAAACCTATTCCAAATAATTTACGTTGTTGACGGTTAATCCAGGCATTGAAAAATTAATGAAAATTTTTCAATTCAAACTCCATAGGCAGAAATGACTTAGATTTTAAAAGCTTCTTTTTGTATAATCGAACACCTTGGACATATCAATACTTAATATGAATTTCAATGTTATTACAGAACGGGTTTTGATGTATTACAGGAAATATATGCAACCCATCATAATCAATGGTATAAAAAAGCATTAAGATCTGTACTATGAATTAAAATGCTTAATATAAATTCGCGAATTTTTAAAAATTAAATGGTACAAAATTCAATAAAACAATACTACTTTAAATTTTTAACTCGTGCACTCGAACGAGTTAGATTTTAAAACAGACTATTTTCATGTTATGTGCTTATAATCACTTTTCCACTTTGACAAGAGTGTTGGTAATTAATAATATATAAATAAAAATTAGGTTAAACCACCAACGCAGGGTTTCCATAGGAGCAATTATCATTCATGAAAATGACACTGGCTCCCAGTAGAACCACAGTAAATTATACCTATGGCCACATCTCACGACCGTGCGAAGGGTGGCCCACGAAGGAATAATAACGAAACCGAACTGTCATGGGAAACTTTTACAAATCTGGCAGAAGCGACGGTACCATAAGTGCCAGGCTTATCAGTAGTATTCATTTTTTTAAGGTCTCTCCACAATAGGACTTCATAAGTCGACGTAGCGTCGACGCAACGTCGATGCACTATCGACGTGATGCGCTCGCAGTTGTTGCCAACTGTATTTAGTCAAAGTGAGGTTATGTCAATTTTTAGTACCAAGTAAACTTGCATGTCAAAATATTCTAACAGTTGGCAACAGGTGTGCGCGCATCAAGTCGATGCTGCATCGACTTTGCGAAATCCTGCAAAATAGCAAAAAATTGTTAGTTCTTGATGAGCTGAATGTACTGTGAATTTTTTTTCTTATCGAATAATATCTGTCACCTCCTCAAGCGTGTTTAAAATGGAAAAAATTGAATATAAGCGTATAATATATGAAAAAATGAATTCTTACAGACACCATTTTTTTTTATATGCAGAACTATGTGCCTGAAGAACTTATGGAAGAACCTATTCGATATTAAAAATATGTCAAAAATTAACATTTTAAAAATAGGACAAATTTTTTTTTTCAATTTTAATTTTATCTTTTTTTGAATTCGGCGCATAAAATTACCTCAAAAAACGTGTATTGTTTCTTGGTTACCATGACAATGTCATTTGTCCTATTATGTCACACTCGTGTAATTAATATGATAAAATCATACTACGATAAATATATGCGCTTGATGAAGTACAATTAAAGCTGAGCCCTTACCTGAAAGATTAGAATTTCAATCGGACTCTAATTATGAAACCTGTGAAATTAACGTGGACGCAAGAGAGCGCGAGAAAAGACGGAATTTAAAGAGGTACATGGTCTCGGAAGAAATGAAGGAAAGCCATAAAAAATAAATTCGATTTTAATACTCTAGATGCCATTGCCATTTCTGAAACTTACGAATTTGTCGTTAAAAAGAAATAAAGCCGTCTTTCAATCAACCAAATGAGAGTTTCTCTTCCACGAACTGCCATTATGGGGGACAGACTGGGCTTATCTGACAGAGCAGCAGCTGCATTAGCTTCCACGGATGTCCAAGATGTAGGACTCATTGCGACAGACGATCAATCGATGGTAATAGACAAAAATGAAATTCGAAGAGAAAGGTCTAAAGTGCAAAATAATCTTAAAATGGCTGCTAATTATGCAACAGTTGTTAGGGGCCTTTATTTTGACGGGCGGAAGGATGAGAATACTTTGTTTAGTGAGAAAAAATATGGTAACACCTACGTAATAAAAAGAACAGAGAAGCACATTTCTATCATACAGGAACCATGTTAAAAATATTTTGGACACATATCTCCTACTTTTGGGACTACCATTGGTGTTTGCAACAGCATTAAAGACTTTCTGACAGGAAGAAAAGTTGAGACAGACAAGCTACTTGCTATTGGATCTGATGGCACCGTCGTCAATACTGGTCATAAAGGTGGCATTGTCAGAAAACTGGAATTATCGTTAAAAAGACCACTACAGTGGCTAATAGGTCTGCTATATTTTAACGAATTGCCTTTACGTCACATATTTGAAACATTGGACGGACCAACTGCAGGTCCTCGCACTAATTCAGGACCCATAGGAAAAAGTTTGATTAATTGTGAAACTTTACCGGTGGTAGAATTCGAAAAAATTGCATGTGTTTTGCCAAAAATAGAGTCTTATATGTGCTTAAAGATTTAAGCACAGATCAGAAGTACCCATGGGAAATGGCACAAGATATTAAATCGGGAATATGTTCCCTATCTTTGTCAAGGCGTGATCCTGGTCCAATATCACATTCCCGGTGGCTTACAAGAGCTAGCAGAATTTTAAGGAAGTTTGTTGCAGAAAAGAATCCATCTAAAGAGCTGTGAATTCTTGTAGAATATGTGCTAAAAGTTTATGTTCCTGCATGATTTAGTATCCAATCTAGGCACTCTTGCACAGAGGGAACGAAGATTTTATGGGAAGTGACTCACAACTCCAGGTACTCAACAGATAATCTTAAAGCTATCGTGGATCCTGTGATGTCACGAAATGCTTTCTATTCTCACCCTGAAAATGTTCTTCTGGCGATCCTAACAGATGAGCAAACTAATATCAGAAAACTTGCCGTTAAGAGAATTCTCCAAGGAAGAACTGACAACGCTAACGCTAAACACAAATAACATATATTATATTTATATATATATATATATATATATATATATATATATATAATTAAAAAAAAGTTAAACAACCACCGCAGGGTACCACTAAGAGCAACTGCCATCTGGAAAAAATGTCAATGGCCCCCAGTAGAACCGCGGTAAAATACACCTATGGCCACGTCTCACATCTGAGTCTCACATTACTGAGTAAAAGCGGTAGAGCGCTGTGTCAAAGTAGTAACCGAAGCATCCCATAAGTTTGTGGGGCTGAAAAAAGAGACGGTTATATAAGGGCCATATTTAAATCAAGAGCTGAGATGCCTCGCTTTCGAAACAAGGCGAATTTCCATCAAACATTGTAATTGTTAATAATTATTAAATTATTTGTTTACTTCTTATAAGTTTTTAAATGTAATTTTCTGCGCGGAATTCAATTAAAATAAAATGAAGATTGAAAAAAAAGTTTGTCCTTTTTTTAATTTTTTACATATATTTAATATCAAATAAGTCCCTCCAGAAGTTCTTTAGGCATATAGTTCTAAATAAATAAAAAAAATTCTGTCTGAAAGAATTCATTTTTTCATATATTTTACGCTTAAATACAATTTTTTCCATTCTCAACACGCTTGAGGAGGTGGAAGATATTAATCGATTTCGACAAAAATTTTACAGTATATTCACCTCATCAAGGACTAAGAATTTTTTGCTATTAGAAATCGATTTCACGAAATTCACTTTTTTCGGTCCACCCTAATGTATATATTGAGATGTTTCATAAAGCCAACTGCGGATGTTCACCGGGAGAGGGTGTCATTTCAGGTTCTGCATTTTCCCCGCATTGTCTCGGTATTTGCTGACACGCAGGGATACTCTTCATGCTACGAACCAGTGAAGGCTTGGCCCCTCCAAGAGCACCGAATATCAGGACGACTAGCTTCACAGAATATTCTTAATAAAGCCGTCTCAACTTCTTTCCTTTTCTTTCCTCATAGCTGTGACCATTTTTTCGGCTGGTGTCGGAAATACGATAACAAACATAGTTCGTTTCTCTAAGTCAAGGAGCATGACACGCTCTGCAACTATCATCAGGAATATCTTGACTGAAAAATTGTCTGCGGTATGCTGAAGTTAAAATGAAACATTTACATTAAAAATAGGTTAAACGACCACCACAGGGTCCCCCTGGGAGCTACTACCATCCATGAAAATAACACTAGCTCCCAGCCACGAAGAAATCGCAACGACAGGCCGGCGATACCCTCGGGTTTTTCGAGGAGACGGAGCGACCCAAGAATGACAGCTCTCTGCATCCATCTAGCAAGTGCCTTGCCATGTTTTTGGAATGCGAGTAGAAAACCTGATTTACATTGGCTAGTTATCTTTTAAAAAGAATGTATACCAAAATTAGTTTTAATACGCTTTTAAGAGATAAATTTTCAAAAAATATAATAAATAATAAACTGGACGAGCGAACATCTGCGCATCCACGGAACAGGCGGACTGACAAAATTTTTGTTTGTTTCTTTTCGGACGGACACGGACGGACGTTTGCAAAGTTAACTCTCGATCTAGGACTTAACAAACACACACTTGCAGCAAAGATATTATACACTTTCAGGGTTCTGGACAGGGTGTATTATGTAAGGAATTGAAGTACTGTTGACTTCAAGAATAGCTCATAGCAAAACCGAGCCAACTGAGTTAGAAACCACGCACCTATATTCGCTCATCTTCCACATTCTTTTATTAGAAAATGGCAATCACGTAATTCATTATTGAATCTTCAATAACAATCCGATATTGGTGACACAATGAATTGCATAGGAGACTGAAGCATTGACAAAACGGGATGGCGTGCTAAAAGGTGTATGATTATAAGTCATTAAAATACCATTTACGTCAAGTATAACAGATCGTGAAACCGATCCAGCTAAGTTGGAGGCCACACACGTGTACTCTCCAGCATGTCGCGATGCAACAGCCTCAATGGTTAATTGTTTAATTCGATTCCCAGAATTTGATACCATTAAATCCATCTGATGAGAATCTATTGGTTTATCCACAAACATCCAAGTTATTTCTATTGGCAAGTCTCCTTTCAGTACAGCACATTGAACTGATGCAATTTCACCCGCGTTGACAGGTTCTTCTCCAAAAGAAAATGATGCGATTTGCGGTGCAACTATAAAATCAAGAAGGATATTCTAACCACTGCACTGGTCATCTCCTGGTATAAAGTTGTTCAACCCTATATAAATAATGGTCCAGAATTCTGCTAACGCAATGTACCAATTTTGTCATCTTGGATTGGGGGTCAGAAATTTTTGAAAAGGTTAAGGATGGAATATTAGGTGGGAGAACAGTAGAGATCAATCTAATTAATACCATTGACTTCAAGCACAGCTGTCTGTGAAACAGAACCAGCTGAGTTGGAAGCTATACATGTGTATTCTCCAGCATGCCTGGCTGCAACTGATTCGATGGTCAATTGTTTAATCCGTTTACCGGAACCGGATATGATCATATCTTGCTGATCTACTCCTATTTCATGATCTCTAAACATCCAAGTAATTTCTAGAGGTAAATCTCCTTTTATTACAGCACATTGTACTGATGCCATGTCACCTGCATTGGCAGGTTCTCCTCCAAACGAGAATTGTGCTATTTGTGGTACAACTAAAAAGAAAAAATAAAGGTTCTCTAACCAACATATATTTCAAAAATGAAGTTTCTGCAACTAATCAGAGAATATTACGTATAGTCGTTCTGTAACAAAAGGCTGCGATAATAAGAATATTTGTTTTTCATCACGCATGCACGGAATATGCCATATTTCACATCTGTTTTCCGTGCGCATTGTGGCATATTGCGCATGCCGTGCGAATAGCGTGCGTTCTACAATGATCGCACGCTGCTCCGTGTTTTAGAAGAAATATCGCACGCTTCACCGTGCGTTAGTAAGAAAAATCACACGCTTCGCCGTGTTTTCACGAAACAAACGCAACTAACCAGCTTCTACTAACTTCAACGTTATCATCTTCAAAATGTCAACAACAGTTTGTTTTGTGTCGTGGATGCAAGAAGTAAGTATAAAAAAATGACAAATAATATTGATATGATTAATATGAATATTCATATTGATTATATGTAATCATAATCAAATAAAAACGTATTAGATATAAATATCATACTCAAATATGCCCACAGCAGGCTTCAGGTTAGGTGCGTTTGTTTCGTGAAAACACGGCCAATTCTCCATCGGCACCTGAAATTATCTTTTTGATTGGGTTGATTTTCCTCTCGGGGGGCTCCGCCCCCCACCGACGATATTCCGCACTCGCTTCGCTCGTGCGGATAAAATACGAAGAATGCATATTCCTCACATTCGTGATGAAAAATAGTGTGTGCAACTCGTGTGGTATTTTAAATCAGGATTAAACCACAGTGCAACAAATAGTAAAAATAAACAGTATGGCCTAATAAAAAATGGTTATTTTAATATCTCCGGAATAATTTTTTCGATGAACATGATGAAAATCATCCAACGTGGAGTATTGATGAAAACACTGAAGGTAGGATATAGGAAAATCAGGAATATTTAGGAAGTGAGTATAGTTCGTAAGGTACAAAAGTACCGTTTACTCTAAGTGTGGCTGAATGCGAAACGGAACCAGCTGCGTTTGATGCCACGCATGTGTACTCTCCTGCGTGTCTTGCTGCCACGGCTTCTATAGTCAGTTGCTTGATGCGTTTACCAGAATGAGATACAATCATATCTTCCCGATCCGATTGTATCAGATGACCTTGAAACATCCAGGCAATATCCAAAGAAAAATCTCCTTTAGATACTGTACACTGTACCGATACAGTATCGCCCGCATTTGCAGGCTCTGCTCCAAATGAAAAAAATGCTATTTGGGGAGCAACTACGAACAGAAACGTAAATAATACAAGTAATAAATTGTCGAATGTGTAAATCGAATCACTAAAACTGTATAATTCCAACAGGGAACTTTCCCCAAAAAAGTGATGAAGGTATAAATGCGGTATCACTACCTAATCCATATGGCAGCTAAGCGATTACTATATTGTATTGAATTTAAACAGATTATTGAAAACCATACTATACGAGACAGTCATTTCAGTATGATAAAGATGTTGAATATTTAACTTTATACATTTTTCTAAATTATCATTCCAGTGTTGCTGCCATATTCCGGATTTATGAACCTTGCATCAACACGAATTCTACAATTCTCAAATTAAGAATCTTACGTCAACTGTTCGATAAGCGCTCCAAGATAACACTCATTCGCTCATAGAATTTCTTTCAAGATATAAGAAGGGGACTCTTCATAAACCTGGCGAATATTCTGCCCGAATTAGTGTTATTTTAGTATCTCTATCCGAATCAATGTGTTTCATTCCGACCTAAGCAGAAATTGAAACAAGGATTCCTACCCGACTAAATCAGAACTAATCCCTGATCGAACCAAAGATTCCTATCAGATTGAATCTGAATTAATCCAAACACTAACCAAGGGTTCCAATCTGACTGAATCCGAAGTAATCCGGGGTCGGTGGAGAGGCTTAAGATAGAAACCGAAATTGACCTAAAGTGATCGATATATTACACCGCATGGTGTAACCAATTGGCTGCACGGTTTGAGAAGGATTGAAAGGTATTTTCAGTTTGAAGTCGAATTCATTTCAATTGAGTGCATGGATCGAAAAGGATTTAAAGATGGTTGAGGATTGAATTTGGTTTGGTTCGGATCCTATTTGAAACTTAACTGAGAAGATTTTACATGGTTTAAAATATAACTTTATACGCGCCCATGGTGTGTATGCTATGTGGTGAAATCGTATCTCGACAAAGGAAAATGGTATATGTTAGGAATAGAAAGGAGGACAAGCTATCAAAATAATTAAGTACCATTGACGGCTAGTATGTCCGACCTCGATACTGAACCCGCAGAGTTTGATGCAACGCAGGCATATTCACCGGCGTGCCTTGCACTAACGGCCTCGATAGTCAACTGTTTGTGACGATTTCCGGAGTTAATCGTAATTATGTCACGCTGATCAGATACTATGGGTCGATTATTAAACATCCAAGCTACTTCTAAAGGCAAATCCCCTTTTGTTACGGCACACTGTACTGACGCCATGTCACCTGCATTCACTGGTTCCTCTCCAAAAGAAAACGGCGCAATTTGCGGTGCAACTGTGACAAAAAAGCGTACTATCGATCGAATAATCGAGAAATTGGTTGAGTTATATCAGAGCCTTGATACTATTAAGGTGTGGAAGGAGGACATAAAGGAGGTTGTATATCACAGAAATACGAAATTGTTTGGTGCTATAGTTATGTACCATTTACTGCTAAATCTGCAGTTCGGCTGATAGATCCTGCCATATTACTAGCCACGCAAGTATATTCGCCAGCATGGCGTGCAGTTACGGAGTCAATACTAAGAAGTGAAATCATTTTTCCCGTTCTTGATATTGATATGTCCGGATGAGTTTTAGGAGTTACGTGTTCACTGTTTAGACTCCATGTTATCTCTATTGGGCTATCCCCTTTTAGTACACTACAAATTACCGAAATTTGTTCTCCCCAATTTGCTGGCTCTTCTCCAATAGTAAATGGTGCTATTTGTGGTGCAACTGTAAGCAATAATTGATCATTTGCAACATTCGTATACCTCGAAAGCTAATCGAAAATAATCAACACGCTGCACGTGTGGGCAATCACTTGACTAAATATACGTTTGCCAAAGACGAAGAAATAAATGTTAGCATGAATAAAAATAATGCGTTTGGAAATTTTAGGTGTATAAATTAATTTTATATGAATGACTGGGAATATGAAAAGGAGATAGGACTTGAGGAAAATTTAAAAGCATAAAAGGCAAAAGCTTTTTTACCTTCATACATTCAGTGCGAGGGCATTTTAGCCATTTTTACCTAACGATGGTGCAGGGTCGTTATTAATACATCGATATTAAAAATCTTTTATACGCAGTTGTTTACTCGAATGAACGTGCAAAATATCTATTCACTGTTAGGTACCATTGACAGATAATACAGTAGAGTGACTGATGTTCCCGGCTTTGTTTTTTGCGACACATGTATATTCTCCTGCATGTCTCGCTGCGACTGACTCTATACTGATCGCGCTCATATGTTTATTAATTGCAGTTACTACTACGTCTGAGTTTTGCAAACCTACAGGTTCACCGTTAAACAGCCAAATAATTTCCATGGGAAAATCTCCTTTCACGATTGAGCAAGTTGCTGAAACTGTGTCACCCCAGTTTGCCGGGCCATCGCTGATAGTAAATGGACCTATCTGTGGTGCGACTTAAACACAACAAAGATAAGTAATAAATGTTACTCTCATTCTGTTTACTATTTTTTATTTTTCTGAAGATATTGCAAGAATTTAAAACTATATATTTATAAGGATACACCTTAGAAGTGCAAGACTACGATTTTAATCAGATTTTGTTATAACATCTACTTAGTCTTGCAGCTGAAAAAGTTTCGTATAATCTATCGATATTTGTATATAGTGATTATGTACAGTCTAAATTATGTACGATTTATCACAAAATATATTTTCACATTCTCATCATTAATAAGAATGTATTAGTTTGTGTGAAAATTGATTATTCTTTTACATTTTCTTGATCATCGCAGAAGACTCAAAATGACCCCTAGGTACTCATGCCTGCACAGGAGTTACTGAATGGTTCTTACGTCTGCGCAAAAGTTACCGAAGCTACTTAGACATGCGCAGTGGATATCGAGAGTAATTAAACCTACCCAGTCTTTACCCAAGTTACTAATTCCTCCGCACTAGATACCAAAGGTACTTAGATCTTTGAAGTAGGTTTAAAAGTACTCAACCAACGCAGTACGTTGCTGAAGTACTTATATCATGTGTATCAATTGCGCACGTATGAGTAACTTGGAAACACTTTGAGCCTTCTACGATGATCAAGAAAGTGTAAGAAACAAAAACAAAAAATATTTCGAAAGACAGTACGGAATTTCGTCTGTACATAATTACTATACAAAGACTATCAATAGAAGCTGTGTTTTTACTATTCCTTGATATACATTTCCTTCGATGAATATCATAGCTGAATCCTCTTAATCAAATCCTAACATTATTCATAGGGAATCCCTATTCTAAGCAAAATTTCAAAAAGTTGCGGCTGGAAGGAAAAACAAAAAGAAAAAGCGATTATATCTCAATGTTGTTGTGGAATAGACGAAAGAAATAAAGAATAGCATTAGTAGGAAAATTTGGAAGGTCTTTTAGTTCTAGGACATGATACAACAGATAAATTTCACTTAACATTAACGATGTATACCATTAACCGACAATTCTGCAGACCGGCTGATGGAGCCCGCCATATTGCTAGCAACACATGTGTATTCTCCGGCGTGACGTGCAGTTACAGAGTCAATGATAAGGAGTGAAATCATTTTTCCGCTTCTTGATATTTCTATATCAGGGTGGCTGTTGGGAGTTATTTTTTCGCCGTTTAGACTTCATGTTATTTCAATTGGGCGATCACCTTTCAAAACGCTACACGTCACAGAAATTTGTTCTCCCCAGTTTGCCGGTGTATCTCCAATAGTAAAGGGGGCTATTAGAGGAGCGACTATAATCAATCGATGAGAAATATAAAATCTAATCTAAACGTTCTCTTAGAAATTGAAAGATATCTTCTCGAGAATGAGACAATAATTCGAACCTGCGCTGGAGCCTCAATATTCGAGACTGGGATTAGAAGCCAATAGAAGAAACGATTATATCTAAATGTTGTTGTGGAATATAAGAAGGAAATGAAGAATAGCATTAGTAGGAAAATTTCGAAGGTCTTTTAGTTGTAGGGCAGAATAAAATAGATAAATTTCATTTAACATTAACAATGTATACCATTAACCGATAATCCTGCAGACCGGCTGATGGAGCCCGCCATATTGCTAGCCACACATGTGTATTCTCCGGCGTGACGTGCAGCTACAGAGTCAATGATAAGGAGCGAGATCATTTTTCCGGTTCTTGATATTTCTATATCGGGGTGACTCTCAGAAGTTATCTTTTCGCCGTTTAGACTCCATTTTATTTCAATTGGGCGATCACCTTTAAAAACGCTGCACATCACAGAAATTTGTTCTCCCCAATTTGCCGGTGCATCTCCAATAGTAAAAGGGGCTATTTGAGGAGCGACTGCAATCAATTGATGAGAAACATAAAATCTAATCTGAACGTTCTCTAGGAATCAAGAGATATCTGCTCGAGACTAAACCAATATTTTATAACAGCCGTGGAGCCGCAAAAAGCAATGGGACGTGGTTTTTCTTATAAACGAAAGGAAAATTCCACATGCGCATAATTTCAATTTTCAGTAGAGTATACCATTAACCGATAATTCTGCAGAGCGGCTGATGGAGCCCGCTGTATTGCTAGCCACGCATGTGTATTCGCCAGCGTGACGCGCAGTAACTGACTCGATGCTCAGAAGTGAAATCATTTTGCCAGATCTTGATATTGTAATGTCCGGATGCTTCTGGGGAGTGATCTGTTCGCCGTTTAGACTCCATGTTACTTCTATTGGGCTATCACCTTTTAAGATACTACAGACTACGGATATTTGCTCTCCCCAGTTCACTGGCCCTTCTCCTATGGTGAATGGTACGATTTGTGGTGCGTCTATCAATTGACCAAAAAGAAGAAAAATTACCTTAAATTTGTTCGACAGGTAAAAGCTTTTCTTTGAGAAATAAAACCTAGATTTGAGGACAAATCGTTTAAATGTTATTTTTATACTGGAAACGTGAATTAAAGACAAAATGGGACAAGAAGATAGAATCTCACGGAACACCTGACAAAGTGGAAAATACACTTGGAATAAAAGGATTGGAAGGAAATGATATTCGTATTCGTAACAGATGCCAATAAAAAGACACTAGCATTCATTGATCTTTTACCATTTACAGCAAGAGTGACAGTATGACTTGTCGCCCCAGCTTCGTTTGACGCAGTGCACGTGTATTCACCCGCATGCCCAGCATTTACCGGCTCAATTTCCAATACGCTGAGCCGTTTGCTAAATGACAATGTCACGTCCGATTTCATTCTGGATAACAAAACTTTTCCATTAAACGCCCAAGACAGTTCCAGCGGTTGATCACCCTTCGAAATAGAACAAGTCGCGGAAACGGCTTCTCCCGAATTTACGGGTTCATTGCCAAAAGTGAACGGGACAATCTGTGGCGTAACTAAAAATGTAACATGTTTTTGATACAATTTTCTGCTAGAGAAAGGATTTGATGGAAAGGGAAATCTGGAATAGGGAAAAGTAGTAAGCTTTGTATCCTCTGACACGATTAGTGCTAACACAATGTAGCCGTTCTGTATCAAATAAAGGTGTATGGATAATGTTATCATAATTTTATTAAAATACATATGTGCAATAAGGGTATCCGAATTAACGTGCACGAAATGTATTGGAATTTAGGTACCATTCACGGCTAAAATTGAAGAATGACTGACATTCCCTGCCTTGTTTCTTGCCACACACGTATATTCCCCTGCATGCCTAGCTGTGACAGATTCTATACTGATTGCGCTCATGTGCTTATTTATAGAAGTTATCTGAACATCTGGATTTTTCAAATCAACGCTCTCTCCGTTAAGCAGCCAAATAGTTTCCACGGGTAAATCTCCTTTGATTATTGAACAAGCTGCTGATATGGTATCACCCCAATTTGCTGGGCCATCACTTATAACAAACGGACCTATTTGCGGAGCGACTTAAACAAAAAAAGAAATAATTACTCCGTGCAGAGTATACGTAAAGTTCGCTGTGTTCCTGCATGCGAAGCTTGTGGAAACTAACTCCGTCGAAATCTCGATCTCTTTCAAAGAAGTAACAAATTTACGATTACATCAAGTTTGGGATATGTCCGTGATTGGAAGGTGGATAAGTCTAATGCAGTCTAATGCATTTATAGATTTTCAAACAAACATCTCCTTTTTACAAGTTTGCCATGTATACCATTTACGATTAAAGGAGCAGAATAACTCGTTCCTCCAGCTGCATTACTAGCAGTGCAAGTATATTCTCCTGCGTGGTTTGCTCTAACGACGTCAATTGTTAATAGACTGACTCTTTTAGTTGTTACAATTGAGGTATCGGAATGATCGAGTGTTATAGGTAGACCATTTAAAGACCATTCAATTTCAACAGGCTGATCTCCCTTGATCATAGTGCAAGTTGCCGTGACTGTGTCACCCCAGTTCGCTGGTTTTTCTCTGATAATGAAAGGTGCTATCTGCGGCGCAACTTGAGAAAATATAAAAACAAAAACATAATTCTCTGAAACATCAAAAGCTTCTATCATAATCCGAAAGCATGTAAAATATGGTTATATGAACGCACACGGGATGGTATGAATCGTACTTTTAACTTACAATGAGTAAAAGCTCATTCACAAGAAACAATGGACGTCGAAATATCCAACGGAAGGTCGACAAGACTTCGTATCGAGCTTCCATTGCTAATTAGGTGTGAATTAGAAATTTAAAGAGTAACTATACGAAAGAAAATTATAAGAGTCGTGAATGAGGGCGTCAATGCGGACAGAAAGAATAGAATTACGTAATGACTGAAGAAAATGATGTCCACTGAAATCGGATAGAAAGTGCGTTTACGTGCTGTGGTACAAAATGCATCACGAGAAACAATAATGCTGCGAAGTAGGCAGTGTACATAGACCTTAGGACAATAAACTTCAGTTTGTAGAAAATAAGATTTATGTGAGTTGAATCTACCTATTATTAGAGTGCATTATTTTCTTACTTTATTTTTCTTTATAGAGCAACATTCGCTACTTGAGTAAAGTTTTTCGTAAAGATATATTATGTGCCGTTGACCGAAACTTCGACATTATATCTCGAAGATCCAGCTCGATTTGTAGCAATACACGTATAAGCACCAACGTGTTTTTGATTGACCGAATCAATGTTCAGCAGACGATTTCCCTCGGCGGTGGATACTATAAGCGGTGGATGAACGTCACCCAGTGCAAACTTTATTTTTAGGGATAGTTCCTCCGTTAACAGCGGTACAAACACCCGAAACTGAATCTCCCCACTGCCTTAACAGACATTTTGTACAGAGCAATTCATGGGGCAGCTACGGACTCAGGAAGAGGATGGTGGTGTATAACATAAAATATTGTTTGTAAGAAATAACTACTTGTATGAAGCTGTTGACTGGAGTAAAAAAGAAAAAGAATGGTCGTTAACAAGCGTAGAAGCAGTAAAGAAAAATAGTCAGCTTGTCTTCAATTCATCGTAGTGTGTCTTAAGAGGTTTGAGATGAAGTTGGCAATGGCACATGCCATTCTTACCACTCGTAGTCTACGGGTTTGACAATAAATTACAGACACAATATAAAGAAAGATGTCTCCATTTTCACGTGAACAGCACGTCATTGTCAGAAATCTACATTGTTGGATAGTGAATTTAGTGATAATACTCCTAAAGCATTATGAGATGCGATTAGATGTTTGAATATAAAAATGATTAAATAGTTTAGTTATATCTATGAATGTCATTTATCTTCTACACATATTGAAATATAGCTCAATGCGATTTCCTGAGACAACGACGCGCACCGTAGAGAGACTTTTGTGAGTTTAAAGAGCAAAAAACAACATAAACGTTGAATGCTCTACCATTGACTCTGAGGACTGCAACGTGACTATCAAATCCAGCGGCGTTTGTCACTGTGCACGTATAATTCCCAGCATGCCTCGCTGCGACGCTGTCAATACTCAAAAAACTGACTCGTCGGTCGCTTACGATATTGATATCACTATGGTTAGGTTCCACGGGCAGATCATTAAATGACCATGTTAATTTCACGGGAAAGTCACCTTTGACAATAGTGCATGTCACAGAAAGCATCTCTCCTGAATTGAGAGGCTCATCGCCAAATGAGAACTGAAGAATTTGCGGTGCAACTGCGTAACACAAATATTTGCCGTGAGTGCGATAAAGTAATAATCAGGCAATCGGAGAAAATAATAAGACTAGAAACTTAGGCAACGCACAAAAAGGAATGATTTAGAGAAAGGTGCAATAAATGAAGAAGGAATGATTTATATAGGGATACGTAGGTGAATATCGGTCGCAACGATGTACCGTTGACAGATAAAATGGTAGAGTGAGTGGCAGCACCAGCAATATTAGACGCCATACACGTGTATCGTCCGGCGTGTCTAGCCGTCACTGACTCTATACTTAGAACGCTGTTTTTTCGGTTTGTGCTCGCAACTACCATCCCTGTCTCGTGATGGTTCTCGATCGGTGTTCCGTTAAAAGCCCAGGAGATCTCTAGCGGAAGGTCTCCCTTTATCGCCGAACATGTTACCGATACTAAGTCCCCACTATTGGCCGGTTCTTTTCCAAATGAGAAAGGCAGTATCTGCGGGGCGACTGACACACGAAAGAGATTAATGTAAATAAGAATAAGTTATGCCTAATGCGAAATTTGGTATGGCGGTGACGAAGTATGATTGATGGTCTGGAATACTCATTTGAACAAAAATTCAAAATTGTATTACCTGGGTTTACAATATTTCTAAACATATGAGTCAGATCCATTTCACTACGTGCTTGAAAGTGATTTTCATAACTTTATAGCGTGGATACAGGGAAAATAAGGAAAGGGAATGCAAACATTGCTATAAAAGATATTGAGTTGTACTATTAAATACCATTGACGGAGAGTGTGGTCGAATAGCTCACAGATCCTGCAAGATTGGAGGCGGAACAAGAATATTCTCCAGCGTGTATAGCCAAAGTTCCGTCGATGCTTAAAGTACTTAGGTGTTTGTTGATTCTGTTTATTGTAACCCTCGAGTCATTTGAAGAATCGATCGGGACTGAATTAAAAGCCCAATAGATATCCATAGGCATGTCGCCTTTCGAAACCGAACAAGCCACGGACACAGAGTCTCCCTCATTTGTGGTTTCAGTGTTAAAGGCTATGGGTAGCAGCTGTGGGCCGACTGTTAGCAAGAGGATTATTTTTAGTATTCGCGAGAAAGCATTTTTTGTTTATAGTTGTATTTTAACTGGTTGACCTCCAACTCAACTTCCATAGACACACATTTTATTTTCAAACACGAAATCTCACAATTGTGAGGTGTTGAAAAGCTTTGACAAACGATATTCAATGAATCATACTCAAAGTTAACAAAATTCAAAACGTGGATTATAGAGTATAATTTTCAGAATCTTTCGTACTTTGCATTACAACTTGAATTCAATATCGACTGGAGGAGTGGCAACAGATGCAAAGGATTACAAATATAATCAGAGAATAATAAAAGTGGTTTTAGAAATCAGAAACAGAACTTACAGGCTACAATGTACGAATAAATTCTACAAAAACGAGCCTGTTTCTACTACGGGCCCTTGCGCGCAGCAAGAGACACTTTTGAAGAAAAATAAAATATATTACTATCAACAAAATTAAATTTTATATGGGTCTTTCATTGACAAGGAAGAAGAACTTCTATCTGTGAAACCAAGTTTCTCAAGTAAAAGAGAAATAAAGTGCAAAAAAAAAAAAACTTGATATTGGGGAAATAGGAAGATGTGAATTATGTAAAGCAAACGTCAGTCATAGTGGCCCAATGGACAAGAACTGCAAACCATTCACAGTGAGCAGCGTTGACTCGGATGCTCTTCCTGCCGCATTTTCTGAAGTGCAAATGTATTCTCCAGCGTGCCTCGCTTCGATGACAGGAATCATGAGCATGCTAATACGATCCGCTACCTTCCTCGCAAGTACACCCGAAGCACCACCCATCTCTTGTCCAGGGTATGTCCAACGTATCTTCAATGGTAAGTCTCCAGAAGGCACAGCGCACTGTAGATTCGCAAACTCACCAGCATTCATTGGCACCTTCGTAAACGCAAATCTTTCGATTGTGGGTAGCACTAAAGAAAGCGAAGCTCAGTATACACGTCGTATCTTTGCCTCTTCATAAATAGTAAAGTGAGGGGGAGTAGTTTTTATCATATATCTCTTTTTCCATTGTGAGGATCTACGAATAAACCATTACAGGATGAAAGTTTCTTTTACTTTTATAATAGCTGTTACCAGAGAAATTCTAATTCTCTATTTTTGATTTACCGCTACATATTTTGTTTGATTTATCCGATCTTTCTTATAACAGATATTTATAGTGTACGGAATAAGTTAGGTAAAGTGATTAGTTGCGTCAAGATTGCAATCCTTATAACCAGTTACCGCCATACCAACTTCTACGCTCTCTAAAGACATGAATAATTTCTCCATATGAGTTCACACAGAACAGAATTAAAGATCTCTCGTAATCGAGAGTAAGAACATATATGTTCGAATTACTTCAGAGCTGCTAGAATTAATTAAGGATTCTATAATATCCTGGGTTAGTGCAAGCTAGGATCCATGGAAAAAACGATCGAGGTCGAGAAACTGATTATGATACGAGATTAATGAAACATGTCGACATAAGCGACTAGAAGATTTACAGATCTGCTGCAGATGAGCACCTCGACAGCCTCACAAATGGAGTTTGAACAAAGGCTTTAAAATCCACTTATGAAAGCTAATCTGCGATCGACATTATTACGAAGTTGATATTGATCGCGTGTGACAGCAGATAAAAAGCAAGCTCCGTCTTTTTTGCGATGCATTGTTCAATACGAGAAGTTTAAAGGGGATACCTGTAAAATATAAGTCTGTGATATACTCGAAAATACGAAGAACCCATTTCACGCTGCTAGACACGTGACGCATTTCTGCTTAATATCCAGTGCAACCTGCTATAATAAAAATCATTACGAGCATATAAAACCTCCAAAAAATGTTCACTAATGATGCTACCTTAAAAGAAAGAATATAAGCGTCTTGGTTAACATTTGATACAGCAATCTGTTTTCTGGAAAAAATTATGGTTACTGCAGAAATATACATATTTATCAGCATAAGTTTGATGAAAACTCTAAAGAAGGCTGTGGTTTTCAATCTTAAAATCATTTCTTTTCATCAAATTAATATGACTACATTTTCATGGAAAACTTTACAACTTTTGTACCACTTATAAAGAAATTCATAGTGTTTTCATTTGTAGACTAATATCGGAACTTAATGGTGATACTCAAGAGTATGTTTATACAAAATATTGTTCTGAAAATGAAGATAAATGGCAGATATATAAATAAAATAAGGTATATTGATTGAACAATTATTGAACATCCCAGAGAAAAGTTATGTATACAATATTTTCATTTTCAGACATTTAAATGTTATTAGAACTTTTTATAGGTGTTTACTCAAATTTTAGACTTTGATTATTTTTTATCAGAGCAGTGTCGATAATTGGGACTCCACTTAATGAAGACTCATGATCATTTTTGCCCGCATTTTGTTTATAAAAATGCGAGAAAATGAAATTTGAAAGGTGACTACTTATCGACATACTTTTGTTAGAAAATACTTTACATCTAAAATTAGAGTAAAAGACTAAGAATTGATAAAATACCTTGAACGTTGAAATGTACTATAAAATAATATAATATAGGGAGTTACATCATTCTTGTCGCATTTAAATTGCAAATATATAAGAATAGGTGAATAGTTCAGCCTCTGGAAATATGTTTTTTTTTCGAAGTATTCAGTTAAATTTGCCCTACAAAAATTCGTGAATTACAAATACGTTCTTCGTAGAACACAAGCAAATTCCCCCGGAGACATCAGTCGCTGTCCCTAGGGCGCCGCCTATCCCAATAGCTACACCCAATAGCTGCAACTACCCATTCAAACCGTTGCTCTCAGCGCAGTTACATTTCTGAACTTCTAACGCACAATGCCCATCCGACTAGAAAAATAAAATGCGAAATACCAGTATAACTTTTCTCTTATAAATAAACTTTCACATTAGCCTTAAACGATTTTGCTTATTTTGTGTAAATTAATTCCTTCTCTCCTTAATTTTAAGTAGTGAGTCAGTATCAGCCCACAGTCTGACCTCAAGCTTCTTTGCAATCATACATAAATTTATATTCTTAACAGAGCTTGTTTAATCTAGTTCACCTAATTTTTTTACTTTTCAGCAAACCAAAAAAATGATTACTCTTTTCAATGGTGCTGTTGAAACCCTTCTTTGATTTTTTAATGTAAATGCGACAACAATTATGTAACACCCTATCTATTACAGTATCAAAAGTAAACATTCTTTTACACAAAGTATAAATAGACAGTTAAAAAAAACGTCCCTAACAGACTTTCCCAAAATTAAAGTGTCACAATTATACACTCTAAATTACGAAAACTATCTTAGGAACTTTTGTTCGGGACAGTCGAAATGTGGAGGTCAGTATATGAAGGAACCAGTTGTCGATTTTTATTTTCCACAGCCATGCGAGTTTTTGTGAATAATATTATAAATTACTTTTTCAGTTTCTACTTTCAAGATTGAGTGATGGTTCATTTTTCTTTTCTATTATCTTTTTATAATTCAGTTATAGTTGAACAATGATCCAGTAAATGACTATGTACTTAAATTTATACCGGCCAACTAGGACCTTTTCTAGTATATGTCTAAAAAATGGGTATATATTAAAGAAAACGAAACTTTATGAAAATCTGCCTTAGAGTAAACTTTTGTAGTTGAATGGAACATTTTGAAACTTACCCATGACTTGTACTTCGAGCATTCCTCTTGCACTGTATCCTTGTGCATTGCGAGCGACGCACGTATATGTTGCCTGATCGCTTTGCCGCTCTACGTTTTCGATGATTAATGTTCCGTTTGGAAATACCTTCTGCTTTCTGTTGATAGGAAGCACCCTGGTGTCTCGTTCCCAGATGATGCTCTCTATCGGATAACCAGCGACTGGGCATGTGACTCGTAGCGTTTCACCAGCGACGATAGCTTTCTTGTCCATGTGTCGAATGAATGGTAAGCCGTAGACGTTCAAACGTGCAGAGTGCTCTGCTGCACCCACCTGTGGAGAACAAACAATTTGTTATAACATGCACTGAACGTCAGATTTTCGAGGTATGTATAACGTGCGGAAAGTGATCAATTCTGGAACTGGGCGAAAAAGCAACGTCATTTAACCACTAGTCCAGACGCCAACCCCATTTCCGTCGGATCGACGAGGTCCATTCGATTTTTTTCTTGATTCTTATGTAAAATGATCTCCAGAATCCAAAACTGTGTAGCAGAAATCTGGCAAATGTGCAAATAATTAATATATAATTAATTGCGATTATCTCGAGAACAGCAAATTTGCCAGAGTTCTGCTACACAGTTTTGGATTCTGGAGATCATTTTACATAAGAATCAAGAAAAAAATCAAATGGACCTCGTCGATCCGATGAAAATTGGGTTGGCGTCCGGACTACACTGCGCTTGTGCACTTTCAGAAAGATCTCTTCACAACCGCTGCGTCTGGTCTTTTTGATCAACTACTCTGTTGTCGTATACGAACATTAGCACATTACTGGCTTCATGTGTCAAAAACTTAATCATTCGCACTCCGCATACTCCTCATACTCGCACTTTTCGTGTACTGTTTCCATATGGTTAAATGAGCCCCAAGGGCACCGGACAACGGACGATGTTCGTTTTTATTCCTTCTTAAATGAAACATTTTCCTGGATTTGTTAAATAAAAATATCGTGTGTGATACATGCAAAAAGTGCAGTTCTGACTCGTATGAATTGAAGCACTCGTCTAAAACTACTTAGTTTCCACACTTACGCATTTGTCACAATATAATATTGCAAGTTCAATTTTAACATTATTTCAGAATAAAATTTAAGCAAACAACAAGATTACACTGTTAAAAAATTTGATTGTAATTTAATATACGTGTGAGTGAATATTAAAAAACAAAGTATTAACCTTAAATTCGTCGACTAAATTGTTACTTATAATTAAAGTAAAACGTACGGGTGGAATTTTTTCTAAAATTCGCTGTGAAAGTTAGAATTCTAACGTGAGTACAGGTGCTTGTGGGTAAGCTTTCTTAATTATTTGCTTAATCGAACTTTTCCACTTGAAAACCAGTGTAATTTATACTTGCCTAGGAGAAAATATCGTGCTTTATTATTTATAATTGAAAATTACTGCCAAAATTGTTTTTAATTTGTATGAAGTGCAAATATCTGACTTTTCTAATAAATTATCAGTATGCGGTATATGAAATTTAATATACATAGTCTCTTAATGACGATTTCGTATACGGAGGTTTTAGATTTATTATGCGAATGTCTATTAACATTGCAAACATTTTTAACAGTGTAGATAATATTATAAAGCAAGAAGAAAAAACCGTGCTATAATTAGATTATAAAAAAATTGTCATCCGCGAGAACATTCTAGAACATTAACAAAAATTCCCAAATATTCCAGGAAATTGTAGAATATTCCAGAATTATAGCATAATCTAGAACATTTTAAAGCATTAAAAAATGTTGAAGAACAAATCAAAACCTTCTAGAACATCCCAGGATATTCTACAGAATATTTTGGATCTAGATAATAATTACTGAATGTTCAAGGACATTTCGAAAAATTCCAGACTGCTGAAGAACTATTGCAAAATATTCCACAATACTCATTGAAAGATCCCGGGCAAAACCAGGAATAAATAGCTAATTGAATGTTTTTTAAGTATAACTTTCTGGGGACTCACGAATGTTATACATTAACTTTCTGTACCTTGGATGCTGCAATGCACTTGTAAAGTCCGCCGTCATTGGTATGAATGCTGGAAATGTTCAAGTTTGATACGACATCGCCATTTACAGTCACGTACTGACCGACTTGAAGTCTGTCCGTGTTCGACAAGCGTTTGCCATCTAATTCCCACGTAATCTCAGGAGTTGGATTTCCACTAGCTACACACTTTAAAAATACACTGGGTCCAGGTTGAAGAGTTTCTTCAGAAAATGCTTGACGGATTTGAGGCGGTTCAACTATGAATGAAGGTCATAAAATCAGATTAACATTTCGAAATTAATACAATAAAACTTACTTTTATTTATAAAAACACGAATATCTTGAATAGTATGAACACAATTTCAGACCCCTTTCATGTGAATATAACAAAAACTTACATCTTCCTCCAAGCTTCAGTTCCGCTGTTGCTTGTGCACTTTCTTGGTCATTTCTGATAAAGCACTGGTACATTCCCTTGTCCTCCTTCTTGACGCTTTCAATTCTGAGTGTCTGTTCTTCCTGTCCAAGAGGTTTTCCATCTTTCAGCCAAGAGATAGTTTTTACAGGATTTCCTTTGACGTTGCAAGTAAAAGTGGCGGGTCTACCGAAGTCAATAGTTTGAACTCTTGGTTCAATTTCTGCAGAAAGTGGTGCAGTTACCGTCAAAACGGTTTCTACACTTTCCCCACCGACGGAGTTGTTCACAATACATAGATATTTTCCAGAATCTTCAACTCGAGCTTCTCGGATGATAAGAGTACCGCTGACTTGTCTAACCCGCTCATTCAGCTGCACAGGCTGCCGACGAGATGTTCCTTCGATGAATTTGTACCACCTGAAATAAATGGTACATGTTCTTAAAATTAAAAAAAAGTTCCTCATTTCTATTGATGTTAAAAGTAAACGTAATTATTAATGTGTCTTCTATATCTTCCACATTAATTTCACACACTGAATGACCATCAAGTAGCTCACTGTTTTCATTTTTTCTTTTTATTTACTAAAAATTGTAAAATATATAAAACATAATTTGAAATTTATGTTTTTCATAATATGGAGATATTTTATGTTTATTGCTTATGTCAAAAATATTAAAAACTATTATTTTAGGGGGTCTCCAAAAGTAGATCCTGTATCTACTTGGGATCCCAGGCCAGTAGGTCGGATCTACCAAGCTCTGACCCAGAACTGTCAAAATCCTTTACCTGATTCGAGCCGCTTGGAACCCTTTAAAAAAAAGGGTCCTGCATGTTCAAATTTCAGAACTGAGCCCTTCTAACCGGGATTTTTCCCCGAGAGGTCATAAATTTCTTCTCAGTTTTCCTTCGAAAAAAAAAGGTAGATCTTGAAAAAGGTCTTGCGATCCTGGGTCACGCTGCACCTGTGGATTGTGGAGACCCCTGTTTTAGACTGACAGAAGCGAATCTATAATTTTGGTTGAATTAATTAATTTTTGCTTCAAATTAACAATTTCGCTGTGTTGTAAGAGATTCATTCAATGTGTGAACAACATATTGCAACCTAAGAGTGAACTCCAACATACAGTAATGAGAGAATATAGTACAAGGATCATTTTATTTTCAATTTTAAAAGGAAAATATTTCTTGGACGATTTTGATATCAAAAACTCAATTTAGAGCTATGACTGGAAACAGTCGTATAGGAAAGAAAACAAATTTTTTTTTTAATTACTTAAAATCAAAAGATATTGAGTTATTAAAATGTTTTTACATAAGAAAACGACAGTTTTTGTGTGCTGAAAGGTGCGGGAAAAATCGGATTTTTTAAATGTTGGGCTTGAATTTAATTCTTTCGTGAATGTAACACTGAAATATGTGGAAGATGTAAAGTAACCGTTAGTAAAAAATTTCACTTAGCATGTTAGGGTTTGGAATTGAAAACTATCTTAGACTTATTATTGAATTGGTTTGAGGATGTGAAGATTTTTGCATGTAGAATTATTCTGAGGTTGCGGTATGTATTTCTATGATCAATTCTGCCTTTTTTTAGATAACATGAACAATTAGTCTTTACAACAAGAGTTGACTAGAATTCACGGGAAAAAATCATTACTCTTGTGAAGAGTGAACAAAAATAACTTTAAAAAATTATCTTACGCAATCAAAAACTAATTATTAAGTAAAATTTCTCTGAAAAAGAATTGGTCTCGTAGAGTTACTTTATGACAATTCAAGTTTATTATGCTTTTTGTGAGAGTGACATACATATTTTTCAAATAAATAAATTGCATACATCTAGTGAAAAATGTCTGGAACAAAATATCTAGTAAAAACTGAAAATTTTAATTGAAAATATTCATAATATATATATATAATAGACCGCTTGAAATTAAGGTTTATATAATATATATTATAAGGTTTTTATTTTCGCCGGTTCGTCGTTGTGTTTCCATCTAAATTATTTTCAGCACCCCGAACTCTAGGATGATCGGCATTGTTTAAACCTAAGGTTTAAATAAGATCCTCTTAATAAGATTTATTTTTATATATATATATATATATATATATATATATAAATAAAAAAAAAGTTAAACAACCACCGCAGGGTACCACTAAGAGCAACTGCCATCTTGAAAAAATGTCAATGGCCCCCAGTAGAACCGCGGTAAAATACACCTATGGCCACGTCTCACATCCGTGAGATGGGTGGTCACAGGGCACGACGAAATCACAACGACAGGCCGGCGAAACCCTCGTGTGTCTTGAGGACACGAAGCGACCCAAGGATGACAGCTTTCTGCATCCATCTCGCAAGAGCCTTGGCATATTTTTGGCACGCGGGTATGGCTTTAAGGTTACGAACCAGCGATAATTTCACACCTCCGAGAGCACCTATCACAAGAACAATCACTCGTACCGAATATTTTGGGTACAGTCGAAGCAGCTTTCTTTTAAGGTCTTGATATCTCTCCTCTTTTTCTTTCTCCTTTGCAGTGATGTTGTATTCGGATGGAGCCGAGAATTCGATCACGAATATAGTTCGTTTCTCGAAGTCTTGGAGAACAATGTCAGGCCTCGAGTGCGCAACGGAGACTGCTGCCCGAAAATCGTAGTTCCAGAAAATCTGGCACTTCTCGTTTCGGACAATTGACTCTATATCCCTTGGAGCGTTCGGCAGGGCAAGGTCGCGACCAACACCGTAAGAGCGACAAAGGTGGTAATAAAGTACTCTTAGGGCCGCATTATGTCTATAGATATACGTTGTTCCTGCGTGGGTCGGACACCCCGATAGTATATGTTCTAGGTACTCAGCGTGTGCATGACACGCTCTGCACCTATCACTGGGAACTTCTTGACATAAAATGCGGGCGCGGTATGCTAAGGTGGAGATTACACCGTCCTGGCATGCGAAAATAAAGCCCTCTGTACCTGAATTGAGCCCTGATGATTTGAGGAAAGCAAAAGTTTGCTCCTTCGACAAGGACTGTTTTTCTACATTTCTGTGAAAGTTTCCGTGCATTTGCTTGTCGAGTAGCTCTTGGTGAAATTTTCCAACCTCTGCTTTCTTTACTTCGGCTTTTAGACGTGAAGCATCTAGATGGAGTAATGCACTTTCCTCACTTCTGATGTTAAAATTCAGGCCAAGGGTCTCGGCAGCTTGCTCCGCGGCTTTGTAAAGGAACGCCCCTTCGCCAATCATCTCGTGGTTTCTGACCATCTTTAGGAGAGGATCTCTGCCATTCGCAACGATGTAAGCTGTACTCAAAACAATTCGGTTATGAAGACACTGGAGATTCAGAAGTCCGCGTCCGCCTTGCTGGCGTGAAATGTATAATCGCGGAACTGACGAATTGATATGCAAGCTTTTATGCATATGCATGATCTTACGCGTGGTGACATCAAGGGCCTTAAGCTCGTTCTTCGTCCATTGAACCACCCCAAACGAGTAGAGTAGAACCGGGACGGCAAGCATGTTAGTCGCAGATACCTTGTTCAACGCCGACAGATTGGAAGACCAAATCTGTCGAAGAAGATGCTTGTATCTGCTTCGGAGAGACTCCTTCACTGATGTTACGTCCTGAATGCGGCTTTGAGGCACGCCCAGGTATGTATAGGTCTCTCCAGTGTTAAGATGTCTAATAACACTTATATCCACAAGCTCAGGGTCCTTGGGAACGCCAGTAATCTTTCCTTTCTTCAAATGAATTTTGGCACACTTGTCCAAACCAAAGTCCATCCCAATCTCTCCTGTGTAGTTCTTGACGATATTTAAAGCAGTTTGAAGTCTGCTTTTACCAGCGGCATAGATCTTCAGGTCATCCATATAGAATACATGAGTGACCTTATGCTCACGCTGATTAGTGTCGCCACAGAGGTATCCAGGAGAATTTCGTAGTGCAAGAGATAGAGGCAAAAGTGTGATGCAAAAAAGCAAAGGGCTCATACTATCCCCTTGAAAGACGCCCCTCTGGAAGGTGACGTTGTTCGTCGTCAGACGATAATTCCTAGATGAGATGGTAAATCTAGTTTTCCAAAGAGGCATCAATCTCTCTATGCATCTCACTATGTGTGGATGTACCTTCAAGCTTTCCAACAGACAGATGATAAGTCTATGAGAGGTTGAATCAAAAGCTTTCCTGTAGTCAATCCAGGCCATTGACAGGACGCGCTGATGGACTGTAGCGTCTTTACAGACACACCTGTCAATCAGCAGGTTCTCTCGACAGCCTGCTACACCTTTTTTCGAGCCACGTTGTTCGTACATCTCTCGCCATACAGGCTCAATTCGTCGAACAATCCTGTTGTTTAGGATAGCTGTAAAAATCTTATACAGTGTGTTCAAACAAGTTATTGGCCTGTAATTCTCTGGTTTGGACAAGTCGCCTTTTTTCGGTAGGAGTATAGTGCGTCCTAACACTAGCCACTGCGGAATGGGCATCTCCGACTTTAAATATGAGGTGAATATGCGGGCCAAATGTTGGTGTGTAGAAGTAAACTTCTTCCACCAAAAGTTCTTGATACAATCTGGTCCAGCACCGGAAAAGTTCTTCGTGCCTCTAAGTGCTTTTTTCACCTCTTCGGCAGTGACTGATGGGCACTCCTCCTCAGATTTTATGAGGCTGTCGCAAAACTCCTTGAAGCGGATGATATTGTCAGTATCTTCCTTCAACTCTAGTGTTTTCGGGATCTTGTACACCTCTCTCCAAAAAGTCTCTACCTCCTTGGGCTTGGGAGGATTTTTTACAAAAACAGGGGGATCACTGAAGAGGCGCGATGGGTCAGCGAGAAACTGTTGATTCTCTCTGATCCATCTCTCCCTCTTCTGTATCCTCCTCCTTGCGTCAGATAACAGCCTTATTTTGTCAACAATATGTTGCTTGATTGTCAGCAGCTTTGACTTGTTTAGTGTGTGATTCAAGGTCCTTAGTTCTTGGGCGAACTTTCGAACCCTTTCCGTGAACGGTCTACCAGATGTTATGTAGTCAATCACACATTGAACACGGGACGCATTCTGTCTTGCCCATCCAATTTTCTTGTTCAGTTGATGCAAGCGTCTT